>JARKHS020031301.1:0-135000 GCA_030143305.2 Amblyomma americanum | reverse complement strand
AGCGCTGCAATATACTCGCAGACTGTTTCTCCCTGTTCGTGTCCTTTTTCGTGAAATCACTTCCCTTAAGGATAATAATCTAAGATGTGACAAATTCTACTTTAAGGAGAGCCATCGTATCCTGATACCCATCCGAGGCGTTCACGCCCATTCTATTTTTCGCGGTCGGTAGGCAGAATGAATGCGTACATAATAAACGTGGTTGGCCGTCACCCATGAGGTGCAAATAAGGAAATAAATTTCCTGCTCTGCTGATAGCCGGGACAATCCTTGTAGCAACCAGTGCGTCTGAAATTTCTGATACTATGGAAACCATGAGACTTCGGGTCGGCCCGGCCTTAGCAACAGAGGCGTGGCTGCGTGAATGTTGAACACGGATGCAACCTATCTGGACAAAAAAAAATCGATGTCTTTGTTTTCTTTATAAATGATGGATTTTCGAGCGTACTCCACAGCTTCACGAAGGCTGGTTTCCCTTATAGGCCGTGCCGGGAAAGGCGTTTTTGCGGTCAAACCGCCATGTGCTTCCTCCTCTTCGGGAAGCGGACGCCATTGCTGTACACTTGGATATTGTTTCTTCAATTTTGTGTTGCTTCTCACAGAACTATCGTATGCTAGGCACTTTCGTTCAAAATTTCTGTAATGTCTATCGATGCGCATGGATTGCATAACTAGGGTTTCGCACGCCTGCTACTATGAGACGCCATACACTCCCTCTCGTTTGGGGACGCTGATGTTCCGTTATACGCCACATTTGGATGTAGATGTGGCGGCATTCCGCCATTCAGGAAGACGGCGCAAAGGGATTCCAGAAGACCATGGCGTGGGCGTATGCAGACAGCGGGGAAGTCAGGGTAGAGAAGTACCGCGTCCCGAGGCAATTGCGGATTGTGGCCGTAGAGAAAGTAAAAAGGCTTGTAGTTAAGCGCCGGCATCATGGCAGGAGATGTATGCGAACGCAGCATACCGGAGAGCGGTATCCCTATCACGATGATCCGGCGAAATGTACATTGATGGCGTTTAGGTGGTAATACGGTTGAGGCGCTCGGAAAGGCCGTTTGCTTGGGGGCGATGAGAAGCGGTCAGCGTGTATACTAGGCGCGGAGGATGTAATCAACCAGGTTGGAGAGCAGCAACCACAGTGCGTAATGCGGTGAGGTTGTAAGGACACTATGACCTCTTAGCTTCCAGCAATAGGGGATGCGACGAACGACAGATGACGCGATCCGGCCCACTATCAGGATAAACTACTTCTTTTATCTCCTTAGCGTGTGGCTCCAGAAGCGGGCGCAAGGGTGTTCAGCGAGGTGGCGCACCGCCCATGGTGGATATAGCGCCTCTCAGGACTACACCCACCCGAAGTAAGATAAGTCAGGGGTTTATTGCCTTAAAATCTGCCGTAGGCGCATAACAGAAGAGATGGGTTTTAACATAAATAGCGCAAATATCGGCGTGATTACTCCTTGAATAAAATGATCAGTTACAAGTTGTAAAATTAAGGATGGAATTGTGGCAGCAGTGATGCGGAGGGGAAGGCTGTTCCAATGTGCGGAATTTCGAGAAAACAAAAAAAAAACAAGGCAGTGAAGGTTTTGTACGGATATGTGGGCTCTTAGCATGTACTGAACGCTATGTACGATGAGAAATGAGTGCTCCAGATCTTATGTACGGTGCTCAATAATGACAAAAAGAAGAAGCTGTAATAAAGGCAAAGTCTGGAAACACGAGATCGACATGCTAGCACTACCAAGCCCGATTTTGATTTCAGAGATGGAACGCTTACGGCTTATAAGTGTGAAGCACGAAAAAATCTAACAGCCCACCTTGAACTGTTGTAATGCGTCGGTGAGATACGCTTGATGCGTGTTCCAGTCAAAAATCATATCCGAGATTTGGACTGACAAGGCAGTTATAGGAATGTAATTTTACGTTTGGCCGGACATTCGCGTGCTTCGTTGTAGAAACCCGCAGGTGTTGTTAGCTGCCGAGATATTGTTAATGACAAACGGGCGCCAATATAGATCGTGAGATAGCTAGATACTTATCTTTTAAGCTAGATACTTAAAAGATTTCACGAGTTTCAGTGGCGGCTAAGTCATTGTGTAAGGCAAGATACAAGGATGGCGACGACGGGAGTATATGCCATGCATTTTTATTTGTTAGCGTCAAGGGTCATTAGCGAATTGCTGCCTCATTCTGAAACATTACAGAGATCGGTCAGCTGTGTTATTGATACCGCGATAGATAACGCAGTCGTATTCAAGCACGTCTGCGTTACTGGAGACACATTAAGATAAATCATTATATATAATAAAAACAGTTTACATCTACTTCCGGTTTGTATTACAGCATTATAAAAGTACCGAAAAAAGATATATAATGTAGCAAACAGAGTCAAAGAGAGTTCGGCTGTAGAAAAGCGAAGAAAAAGGAACAAAACTTCAACCTACCTAAACACTTGTTGCGAAATACTATGCATATAAGCCCTATGCGTCCTTCGGGCTTGTAGGAACAAGTGGACTGTCTCAAAATTGAGCACCCTTGCAGAAATATAGTTACATTTAGCAGTGGTGAGGGGAAAAATTTGGCTGTTTTAGCTCTGGTTAAACCTGGTTGCGGTGCGCAAGGTTGATTAACTTTTTCCTTAGAATTTAACTGTTCCGAAGCAGTAGAGTAACTAGATTCTCATATAGACACTTCGTCGTTAGCTTCCATGGCGAGACACATCAACCAACCGTAGCGCACCGCTATATATCCCAGTGAAGCCGCCACGGAGCGATGGAAGGCGAGGAGGTCGTCATATCAACGGACAGACCACCTGTTAGGCGCGGCGCCGGCTCGGGGGCCACGGCACACGCGACGAGCGGCTCCCTTTTAGCTGCGGCGGGGAGCAAGCTGACGTCACGCGTCGTCATAGCAACGGAAAGAGCTTGCGTCACACCACTTGCTAAGCGCAGCGGCGGCTCGGGGGAGGGGGGGGGGGGGGGGGGCGGCATACGCGACGAGCGGTTAAACCTGGCGTAGTACTGCTTTCGCAATAAAACGAGTAATCTGCCAGTTTCTTGAATGATAGGAAAGCTAAGGCGGCAAGTTACGGACTGAACTAAAATGCCTTCGTGTATATTCCTTTTAATGTTATGACATAAGTAGAGTGGTGTAATAGATTGTGATGACATCGCACACCAAGCAGTTCATGACCTGCAGTTTGGGATAATGCTCTTAGGAATATATTCAATTTGGAATAGTTAAAAACAAATCTGATTGCGTTACATTAGACCTTTTCTACGTTCCGCTTGTTATCCTCGGTCCGCGGATCGCATGCAGCCGCTGCATATTTTAATATCAGCCGTACATATGTTTCATAAGCTAGAAAAAATTATTTCTTGTACAAACGGCGCCAGCATTTTTATCTAGCGCAGCTGTCTCAGGTCTATTCCTGAATTTGAGATGCATGCCCGTTTCAGCGAAGGTGAGATGTTGGAACCACTTCCGATTGCTTATATTTATTCACGACTAACAGGAGGTCGTTAGCGATGCGATATGTAAAAGTTAAAGAATTTTTATTGCCTGTAACGCTTCCTACTGCTGTCTTTTTGCAATTCAGTCAATTGCCACATCGAGCACCTTTTTTATGTTGTAAGTAGGGAATAGCTTTAAGGTAACGTGTTGTCTGGGCTAGAAACTTCATGTTAAATTATCAAATCATCCGTGAATGCTTATATTTTGACCTGTGTATTTTGTACAATATGATTGAAAAATACCAAAGAAGGCTAGCCAAACAGATATCTGCGGAATGCCACATTCCAAAGGGACAGTATCTGAACGGACACTATATACCGGCACAAAAGATAGGCTGCCATCCACGAAAGCAGGCAGCAATGTTTTAATATAGGTTTCAACCTTTGCAATGATTTTTGAAGGACGCACTATCGAAGACAATTCATCCATCAGCCTTAAAGACTCCAGTGACCAACTAATTCATCCTAATGAATGTGGAAATGTTCTAAACAGTGTATTCGTTTCAGCGTTTTCCAAAAATCAGTGTTCGGCAACCCCGGCATATAACAGTGCTGACTTTTTACCGATGGATTCTATTGTCTTTGATCCTGCTGGAGTGGAAAAAATAGTCGAAAAACAAAAGGTTTTTTCATCAAGTGGTGTTGATAACATTAGTTCTAAGTTCTTGATTAAAACCAAAGTATACAGCGCAATAATACTCTCTAACCTATTTCAGCAATCTCTTGAAACAGCATGTATACCTGATGACTGGAAGGTTGGGAAGGTGATTCCCTTGCATAAATCTGGTGATCAACATTCCCCGCATATTTATCGACCCATCTCACTTACCAGCATTCCGTGTAAAATCATGGAGCATGTTATTTACTCTCACCTTGCATCGTTCCTTGATTCTAATGCCTTTTTTACGGACAGTCAACATGGATTTCGGAAGTGGTTTTCTTGCGAAACACAGCTTTTAACCTTCACACATGATCTAAACTCATTCCTCGACAGGGGATCCGTTGTCGACTGCATAATCCTCGATTTCTGAAAGGCGTTTGGCAAGGTCTCTCATCAACTGCTTTTTTTTAAACTTAGTAAACTTAACCTCGACCCTAACGTTCTTAGGTGGCTGCATTCGTTTCTCACTAATCGTTCACAATTTGTCACCGCTAATAATGCTTCTTCCTTCACTTCTCCAGTTGGATCTGGAGTACCACAAGGCTCTGTTCTAGGGCCTCTGCTTTTTCTTATATAAATCAATGACTTACCTGACAATCTATGTTCAACAATAAATCTTTTTGCTGATGACTGCGTCATATACCGCGAAATTAACAGTGACTCTGATATAGCTCTTCTTCAACCGGATATTGATCATGCTCTTGAATGGACTAACAAATGGAACATGGAACTAAACATAAAAAAGTGCAAGTACATGCGGGTTTCTCGTCGTAACACCACATTGCCTTCATATCGTCTTAATAATTGCAGCCTTGAGACTGTGACTTTTTACAAATATTTAGGTGTCTTCATTTCCCATAATCTTTCTTGGAAAGTACACATAGACTATGTAAGCAATAACGCTAACCGCATGCTGGGCTACATACGCCGTAACTTTAATCTTTCTTCTAGCTCCGTAAAACTGCTTCTCTACAAGTCGTTGGTTCGTAGTAAACTAGAATATGCTGCATCTATCTGGGACCCCTATCAAGAGACACTAATATACCAACTCGAATCTATACAGAACAGTGCGGCCCGTTTCATTCTCTCGAATTATCACCGCAACTCTAGTGTCAGTGCCATGAAATCAAGCTTATCACTCCCACTACTGTCGCAACGTAGAAATATATCCCGCCTTTGTCTATTCCATAAGATTTACTACGATAACCCCATCCTTAAGAGAAAATTTATGACGCCACCTTGCTACGTTTCAGCTCGGATCGATCATCGTCATAAAGTTGGTATTCTTTCATGCCAAACAAACCACTTTTACAACTCATTCATCCCCAGCACATCGGCACAATGGAATCACCTTCCCCGATCGGTCGTCGAAATAAGTGACCATTCTGTGTTTAAATCGGCTTTAACTAACTTGATGGTAACATATTACATGTAATTTTTGCGCCCTGCCGTTTATTCTTTTCAGCTTATGTGGTAGTTCAAACAGACCTGGTCTGCGTGGTATGCTTGTTTGCGTGGTATGCTTACTTTTATGCTTAATTTTATTCTTTGCTCATAATTTCGTGTTAAATGACTGTTAATTTGTTTGATTGTATTTGCTGTAACCTACTGATTTGTGCGAGCCATATTTTTGTTCGCATTTTTGTGTTACTTGTGACTGCTGTTCTTTTGTTATTTTGTCTATTGTACCCCACTCCCCTCTGTGATGCCCTCGGGCCCTGAGGGTACTGAAATAAATAAATAAATAAATAAATAAATAAATAAATAAATAAATAAATAAATAAATAATAAATAAATAAAACTTTTCCAAAAGCAAGAAAAATATTATAAACTGGTTTTGCCTTATAATGCTGCCGCTATGTCGTTAACTCTTTCACTAAGTTGTGGTGGTGAACAGACTGTGAAGGAAGCCGTGCTACCAGTAAATGGTTGTACACGGCCGTGCTACATGGTTTATCTAGACAAAAGGCAGCTATGTGTTTACAGATTATGTGTTTCAGCAACTTACCGGAATTTCAAGAAAGGGAAATGAACCTGTAGAAAAAGGTGTTTTCTGCTTTTCTGCTCTAGCAAATGAAGTGAATTATTTCAATTTCGAACCGTTCTGAAGGTTATAATATGTGAACTATTCCTTAAATATTAGCACCATTCATCATACAGTACTTTGAAGACGTCGGGTATTACTTCAATTCCTCACAACATTTAGTGCCAAACACTACTTCCCTAGCAATCCTGAAAAAGACGATGGGTCTCTCAAGCCTCGATCTTTCACCTACATGTGACCGCTAATGAAGCTGACACAATTACAAAAGGATTTTAAAGTGCCGGTAAACTATCACGTTGGTTAATTTCACGACGAATGGTTGCGTGACAATTGTAATACGAAACTTGTTCGTTTTTTAAGCAAATGAAATGCGCAGTAACTGTCTCCCATTTCGGTGGAGACCTCAACGCGCCTTAAGGGAAGAGGTAGTTTGGGAAAGTATACAATTGAAGCAAAATATGTCGTCGCTTCGAGCCGCTGTCACAAGCAAGCCTCCAAATTTACTGAAGCATGTAAGGTACATGAAATGAGAAATTGAGTGACACCATCCTGAATTCTGTACTACAAACTGTTGGCTAAAATTTCGGAAGGAATGTGGACGGGAAGACCTGCGATCCATTGAGGTCAGCCAGAGGTCCCTAGTTCGGGACCCCGGTGGCTTCCGCGGCAGCTCGGGCCCTAGCGACGAGAGCTCTTTGGCTCTCTAACGTAGAGCAGCCGAGCAGGGCATGCTCCCAGCTCTCTCGGGTAGGTGATGGGAAAGGGTGTAAGCATGGGCATGCCAACACCATGTGGTACTCGTCCGAGAACGCGCACCCACAATGCGGGAACTATCCATTAATGAATTAGTAAATAAATTTTATTTATGAGAAAAAAAAGTGAGTAGAGTGCCCCGTTAGAAGCCGGAGTAAAATATTGCAGCACTGCCGTGCACAGTAACGTGTTGGTAGGTAACTGAAGGAGCCAACGTTCCTCGCTTTTGGTTATCGCTTTCGCAGGCGGATGAAGGGGCTATGCTGGCTTTGATATAATGGAATAATTTCTTTTTAAGTGACAGCCGGATTAGATTCTGGTACCTCATATGGCGAGTGTCGTAGCGATGCCGGGTGGTCGAGCGCAGGAGCTGAGACGTCTGCAGCCTCGTTTCCCTCTAGTGCAGCATGTGCTGGTGTCCAGGTGACGACACGTGTGTGCGGGCGATCAAATGGGCGATCCCGGCACTCGCGACTATGCAAGATTTTGGCGGCGCGATAAAATATGCGTCCTTGTTCTAGACTCCTACAGGCTTCCCGGGAGTCGGGGATGATAACCCGGTAGTCTGATTGTACAGCGGCGAGTGCTATGGCGAACTCCTCCGCGCGTGTAATGTTTCGGGCGCGGAAAGTGGGTCACTGAGTGTGCGTGTTTTGATGGATTACTGCGGCCGTATACCATCCCCCGTGGTGTGGGCCAGCAGCATCAGTGTCGAAGACGCCGTAGCCACAGCCGTAGCCGTCGTTAAGGGCCGCCGCGCGCGTGGTTAGACGGCCCTCGTGAGTCTCATTTGTCATGTTATGTGGCAGACGTTGGACCTATAGCGCGTGCCGCCAGTCCTCTATGGCCTTGGTACTTTCCTCTGCATGCGCTTTGTAGGCAATGTGCAGGCGGTTTAGGAGGCTTTTGCCGGCTCAGGATTTGTTGAACCGCAAGTTCTGGTTGTTTAATAGGGACTCGTGTAGCCACGAAAGGTGTTGGTCATCTCAAGATCGATGAGCCATTGACTGGACGTCGCTACGGGGAGGTCCAGGCCGCGCTTATAGATTGTGCGAAGGAGGGCATTTTTGTCATATTTCCGCACGTAGAGATAGGGTGCCAAATAGATTATCCGGCTGGTTACGAAAGCATTGTCCAGCTACAACGCGTCTTTGCATCGTCGCCCTGTTGCAGGTTGGCGTCAATCTGTCCCAACGATCCATGTGTTGACCAGAGTGTGATGTCAACGGCATACAGGGCATGCCTGATGCCTGACACATCATTAAGAAGTAGGGGAAGGGAGGAGGGGGGGGGGGGGGGAGGTGAGCCATGGCGAGATTAAATGCGAAGGGAGAAAGAACTGCTTCCTGTGGAGTTCCTCTTGTACCCATGGGGACGGGCCATGATCCTGGTCTTGGATACGTATATCCTTTTGCCGATCAGTGAGAAATTGTCAGATGTACCAAATGTCTTGTGGCCACAATTCGTCTGTGACAAATGTGTGAGGATGATGTCATGGGTCACGTTGTGAAACGGCCTTTTGAGGTCCAAGGCGAATACAACTTTGTCGTCACTGGGGTGTTCGGCCGGATCGAAGGCTTATTTGTGTAGTTGCAGCAGAACATCCTGCGCTGATCGGTGTGGGTGTAATCCGAACATGGTGTCCGCAAACGAAAACTGCACTAGTCACTTTCACACAGAAACCCGGAAAAGCCATCAATATTGATAATATCCGACGTAGTTCACCGACTTTTTGTGTGGCGAAGTTTATGGAAACTATGGTCAGAGGCAGACTTTCAACGTATCTAGAATTCGAACCCGAGGCGGCGCGAACAGATCCGCTTCGCTGGCCACTGAACGGAAACTCCGTGCTATCGCCGAAAATATTTAGAGCGAAAGCTTTGCTTCACGACCAAAGCTACAAAAGCCGATTGATCTCGAAAGTCTTGACCTTGTAAAAATAAATCAGTATTGCATCCATTGGGATTCCAACCCGCGGCAGCCGAAGGGCTTCCGTTTCACTGGTCACTGCAAGAGAGCACTATGCTATCACGGCAGGCGATGACGCCTCATTTTAAACTTCCACACGTAGTCGTGCTGCGAATTGCACAATGTCGCCTCACGAACGTGCATCCGAAGCGCTAAATTAATTTAAGGAATGTTCACAGGAGCGGTATGCATAGATTTTAGTAAAGCATTTGATTCCATCGATAATTCCGTCTTGTTTCACAAACTATAATCATACCGCATCACTGGACCTCCCATTATGCTTTTGAAGAGCTTTCTCTGTGTCCGAGAACACATAGTCTCTATTAATGACCACACATCTAACATAGCGTTAATTAACAACGGTGTTCCACAAAGTTCTATTCTAGGCCTTGTATTGTTTTTACTTTACATTAATGAATTACCGCCCTGTTTAAAGTTTTGCAGTAGTATACTATTCGCAGATGACTCTACCATGATATCATCGCTCCGGGACATTAATCAGCTAGTACATAACCTGCAATATGGCGTTAATTCTGTTAAGCGCTGGTGCCACTTTAACCGCCTGTCCGTGAAAGTCACTAAGACTTGTTTTCAGATTTTCCATCCCCGTCAGAAGCCATTGCTCATTACACCACTACTTTAAGTCAATTCAGCTGTTTTTTCGTCGCAAGATCGAGCTGAAGTCGCCGTTTGATGAAGCCGCTAGAACGTGCTTGGCGATTTTGCGAAACTTTTCGAAAGCATCTATGCAGTAAGCTTGAGCTATGAATGCTACTTTTCGACGAGCCGCCGCGCTGGCTCAGTGGTTATGGCGCTCGGCTGCTGCACCGAAAGACGCGGATACGATCTCGCCCACAGAGGGCGAATTTTTATGGAGGCTAAATCCTAGAGTCCCGCGTACTGTGCGATGTCGGTACACGTTCAAGAACCCCTTGTGGTTGAGTTTTTCCGAGAGCATCACTACGGTGTCGCTCGTAGCCTGAGTCGCTTTGGAACGTTAAACACCCATAAACCAAATCAAACAAACTTTTTCGAGGCTCATGCTTTACTGTATGCTCACGAGGCGAGAAAAAGGACTCATACAACATGAAAGAAGTGCTCAGAGTGTACCAGGCTAACGACGTGCGTTATATGGCCAGTTAGGGTGTTAACGCTACTCGTGGTATCCTTACAACTGTTCTCTCGCTTTTTTTGAGCGCTTGTTGTGCGATTCCCACATTCATTCTTCATTAGAGAGGAGGTAAGTGAGGCTGTGCTGTGAGCACTGCATGGCCTATGTCTGGATGCGTTTGCTTGTGGTGTCGTGGTCGCGCTACCGCGCTATCGGCGCTCAAGCATATGGTGCTGCACTAAAGAGAAAGAGCGCATGATTTGGCGCTCCTGCTACCAATCTAACGCATCTCTACTGCATGGACAACAGGCGGTTATCATAGGTACGACGTCGGTGCAAGAAAACTGCTTTCACTACTGCGTCGTCATCCACGTGTTTCATCATTTCCACGTGTTGCTATCTAAAAGATAGCTTTCCTATGTGGAAGATATTTCAGCCTCCAGTCCTACCTTCATCGTCAGGCCTGGCTGTTCCGGGAAGCGTTACGGCAGTTATCGGCCACCACGGTGCCGATCTAAAGATCTGGTTTCGAAGTGCCTTTCATTTGGAGCATCACAGCGGTATTTTAGTTTCTACATTAGGAGCAGCGATTCATATCTAACGCTAACACTTCACTTTCTGTCGGCGCTACGAGGGGTAGGCGCTATGTTTGCGACAGCAAAATAAATCTGATGCTTCCACGGTCATGTGTTCTTTGCTGTGCAATATAAGGGTGACGAGGCAGAATTGCAAGAACTAATGCAGCGATGCCGTGTTAGCGTTTACCGCCTTTTGTCTATATAGAACGGATTGATAGAGAAAGGGATTCATAAAGAACGGACACTCCCATAGGGCCCAGTGGCATAATTGACTGCAGCGCATCAAGCGGCTGCGTGAGGAAACTTAAGGCTTCGGTTTCAGGCGCGCGCAGCTTGAATGCTACCCTGTGCTGCGCCCTGCCGCACCGGGCGCCCACGTGACGCCATATTTCTGTTCAGTATGGTCTTCTGTGAGCTACATTCACTCCAGAAAAATGAAAAATACCTCCCAAGCACTCTCGACCGGTCATCAAAGCATCTGCGCCACGGTTTTCGTCAAACAGAGCCAATAAAGAATCAACACCAGGAGCTTGTGGGAATCCGGGCTTACCGCCGTTGCCTTTGCGCGGCTGTTGCCGGCATCCCGCGTTGTTTTCCTCTTTCCCTTTCTCCCGCCTCAAGCGACGGAGAGGCAGCTGGGTGGATAATTACTGTCATTCGGCCGCAGCTCCTCCCCGGCTTCCCAAGGACCTTTGCCATTGGTTCCTTTGGGCGGGAATTCGGGGCCCGCTTGGGCGGCCGCGCGCCACGCGACCGTCCGAGCGGAGCACAGAGGGAGACTCCTCCGAGACAGCGTAAGGTGTGTACGCTACTGTTTACTGTCTGTCCGGACCGGCCTTTGCCGCTCGGAGCAGTGCATACTCGAGCTCTCCAGCACGGGTCCTCGACCTGCAGCGACTCGAGGCTGTCCAGGTGTCAAGCGACCTCCGACAGGCGCACTTTGCGTTGACTGCCCACTCTCTCGCAAACAGCCCAACGGCCGACACGAGAGAGATCACAGCACTGCCGCGGGGGCAATCTCCTACAGCGGAGTGCTAGCGGCGCGCATTACTTTGGTCGCTTTGCGCTCTGGGACGGGGTGACCGCTGAGTCTGTGTACCGCTGGAGAACGGCGTAAATAAACGTCTCCTTCTTGAACTTGGAGGCATGTGTCATTGCTGCGAGTCACTCTCCTCTCGGCAGAGGTTGAGTGCACCGCAGGGGTGCCCCAGGGTGCGTGTTGTGACGCCTGATCGGGGCCCTTGGCTCGCGCGAAGCCCGAACCCGCGGTGGTTAGTGGCCTGTGCACGCTGACAAACCCAGAACTGGCGCCCAACGTGCTAAGTCGCTGGCTTTTAAGCTTTTGAAGGAACATTAGCTGAGCAGGTTGCCTTGACTATCACGCTTGCGCACCATGTCTGCCACCTCCTGCTGCGCACTTGGCCGCTACACGTGGGCTCCTTACGGAGCCGTAACGTCCTTTGATCCGTTGGCTGCTGTTCCTTCGAATAGCCAAACACCGTGGTTGGCCGCGGGCCCCATTCGGGCATACGACGATAAAACCCCCAACGTCGATCACGCGCGGCTCCCATTGGAGCTCTATCGGGAGCACCCTGCGGTGCACCTGTGAATCACATGCCTCCGCTGTACAAGCTTTTCGCGCAGTGCGAAAGCGGTGCGTGCGAAGCAGCCACAACCGGCAGCCCCGCACAACAGCAGCCATGCCTCGCTAGCAGTCAATTCTGTTCTGGGAACGGTGAGGTGCTGGCCCGGCTCCTTGTGGAAACCGCGCCGCTCATCTAACTGGGAGCCTTGCCTCCCGTGTTCGTGCAGCCCGCCCAAGCCTCCTCTGAGGTCGGGGCACAGTCGCTGAAGCGAGGCCCTCGAGCCACGCTGTGCATGGAGAGGGGCCATGCCCCTACCCAACCGGCGACCATCTGCACAACCTGTCTTTGCAGCCGTTCGCAGGCAAAACGAAGTATGGGAATTGAGCGAACGAGCTCTCGATCCCTATTCGTACAAAACACGGACACCCTGCGCTGTACCGCTTTCTGAACCGCGTGCCGAGGGACGCCAAGCACTCTAACGCACACCGGAGGCAGAAACCCGAATCAGCCGGCCATTTGGCCATGCATCGGGCTGACCCAGCCAGGGAGAGGCGTCATTGTCCCGTGACCAAGATTGCGGTGTTGTGCGCTGTTTCCGCTGTAAAGAGAGGGGACACTTATCAAGAGAATTTCCCATGGCCAGGCCTCCTGTGAGGTAGGAAAACGGCGGCGGGGGTCGGTCATAAAGGGAGGACCGGCCTCGTTTTTGCTAATTCCCTCGGCGTAAAGAGCAAGCTGCCTTGCTATTGCGCATGCACCGTTTATTCCGGGCACCATTGCTGGCCGCGAATTTTCGGCGTTACTGTATACAGTGCCTCCTTGTTCAGTGAGGAGGCGTGGTCCCACTTGCATAAGCACCCAGTGCGCTTGCGGGACTGCCGTGCGGCATTCAACCTTGCGAAAGGCTTAGCCCATTCGGCTGGCGCCGCGAGGCTGACTGTCAGGTGGGGAGAGCGGACGAGACGCGCGCGTTTCATCCACCTCCCAGGGATCAGTGTGCCCATGATTCTCGGAAGAGACTTTCTCGTGAAAACCGGGATCGTGGTGGAAATTGCAAATGGCGGCTATCGCGACAGACCATTTTCAGAGCTTAAGCCGTTCATCTGCCCACAAGCGTCAGTAACTGCCTGCCCAGTGAAGACGTTCGGAGAGTGCCACGCTCAGCGACCAGGGCCAAGGCCTTGTGGCGAGCATTCCGTCGTTAACGCTCCCCTTTGGGACCGGGCGGCGCGGCACGACCAGGCACCACATCCGCTGGCCGCCTTTGCGGTAACGTTGGATAACACACATTGTGCTCAGTTGGCTGTCAACCAAAAGGCCTTCGGGGAAGACAGGAATGACATCTCGGGCACCAAACAACCTTGCCGCCAATAATTTTGGAGCTGGACAAGCCCAGGACCGGGAGGAAACTCAACAGATGGAGGCCGCGCCGGCGACCACGTGTTCCGGCACGAAGGGAGCGGGGAACGGCCCCGAAGGGGCCATGGAAGACGCAAGCATGCAACAGGACGCCAGCGAAGACGATGGCCTGGTGCGAGACGAAGAAAGAAATTGGCAGATATACCATACCAGAGGATACAAGAAAGGAATCAAGCGCGCTGCCAAGGACGACCCCATTTTGAAGCCAGAGGGACCCCACTGGGTGAAGAACAATGGCAAGATGGCGCCGGCAGACGCAGCTGCCAGCGCGATGACGCAATCTGGCGGTGGGCGCACGCAGGCTCAAGGACTTAAAGCAGGAGCGCAGCGGCAGCCGATGCAGCCGAGGCAGAAGCTACCGCCGCTCCCGACGGACGACGCCAAAATCATTATCCGACCCCGTGGAGGACTCAAAGTTCTGGAAATTAAGCCGCATCAAGCCACGTGTGTCATCGTGGAAGCATGTCGAGGACGAATCAAGGAGGAGGATTTTCTGGTCAGGTTCCGACCGGGCTCGAACATAGTGATCGCGAGCACCTCCGAAGAAGAAGCAGCGAAAAAAATACTCAAGATCAAGAACTTTCCCTTTGGAGGAACGAGCTACCCAGTACAGGCATATGTGGCCATGCCAGACGACGTCAAGCGCGCGGTATTTCACGGATTGCCAGCGGGCATGCCATCGGGCGTACTGGAATCGAAACTAAGACTACGTACGCAAGGGGTCCAGATCCTAGCAGCACGAATGCTGGGCAATACCGATACAGCACTCATCACCTTCGATGGTCCAAGCACTCCGAAGTGGGTCGTCTTCAGCGCCGGAGAGTACAAGACTTACCCATAAAGGCCAACGAGACAATGCTGTTATGTATGCGGCCTGCAGGGACACCGATCAGACGTATGCCCAACGCCCGAGGCGAGAACCTGCAGACGCTGCGGAATCAGCAATCCCATCGATGGACACCAATGCCAACTGAAATGCATGGTATGCGGAGGCGAACATGTGACCGGCACCAGAGCCTGCAGGATGCGGCTCAAGGCCGCTGAGGAGCTACGCGGGCGACCGCCGCCGGGCAACCATGGCCAGCAGCAGCGACGGGGCTGGAGCCGGAGCCGGAGACGCCGGCCGAGATGGTTCAGCTCAGAGGGTGAGGAGAGTCAATCCCGGAGTCGGGGTGGCAGCCAAGCCGGGGGCTGGAACCAGTCACGGAGCCGGAGCAGGGGCTGGAGCCGGGGACGGAGCCGCAGCCAAGGCGGAGGCAGACCCAGGGACGAGTCCTTTCCACCCCTGGGAAAGCGAAACAACCAGGGTCGCCGAAACAACAACAGCTGAAGAAAGGCGGAGTCAAGGTAAGCTGTTTCCGCACTCGGTACAATTGAACAATGACATGAAACTAATGGAAAGCTAGGCGTTCAAAAGAGAGCAAGAGCTAAGCCGCGAGGAAACCAGGCAACTAAAGAAAATAATCGATTATTTAATAAGAGAGCTTCATGCACAAAAAATGGGCAGCCCACCAAGATTGCCACTCAGCCCCGTGCCTGAAAAACAGATACAACAAACACAGTCAAGGGAGAAGAGCCTAGAAGAAGAGATGGAAAGCTTTATGCAAACCATGCAGGAGCAGATTGGACAGATGCCACAAAAAGTGACGCTGCAGGAACAGAATTTCCGCAGCTACGTAAAAAGTCAAAACGGACAAAAAATCACTACCGAAGCCAGGGACAAGCTTTATCACGAAAGAAGATTCGGATTGGAAAGCCAAAACAACAACGATAACAATACAACATGGCCGGACAAAACAAACTAAACCTATGGCAATAAAACTGCAAGGGATACCGGCGCAAGCAGGGACTCCTGCAGCAGTACATAAACACACAAAACGCACCCCCAGACATTATCATGTTGCAGGAGACAAATATCACGGCAACACTCAGGGGGTATACATGCCAGGAGAAGGGCCGCACGGCGACACTATTTAGCAACAAACTAGTAACCATAGCACATTGCGAAATAGCAGATACCGGGATAAAACACGTGATAACTGAGGTGACACCCAAGAAAGAGCATAATGCAAAAAGTAGGTTCATAGTAAACTGTACAGCCCGCATGGGCAAAAAATGGAAATTTTAGCAAACTTTTCGCGGGGGCAGGCAGGTTAGCAAAATCCAATACCCTTTTGATAGCAGGGGACTTTAACGCGAGGTACCCCAGCTGGGGGTATCAGAAAGGAGACTTGAAGGGGCAGCTAGTTTGCACGGCCGCGGAGGATACAAACTGCACCCTCATAATGGACGAAAATCAGCCAACGCGTCTACGCAACAGCGTTAGCCCAGATACCTGCCCCGGCCTAACGTACGTTCGAGGAGCAAAACAGGTCGAATGGGAAAACTTGCTGGAGAACCTAGGCAGCGATCATTACGTACTGAAGGCAACTATAGAAGCCGAGAAAATCAAGAGGAAGATTGGCACAGCCCACAGAAAAGGTATCTCCGACACACATATAATGATTCTTATACTGCTTCCACCTCAACTTTTTTTAGCAACTCTGGTGTAATTCCAGCTCACAATCTCTATAGATATCGCTTAAGCCATGTATATAATCAAGAAATCCACAGGAATATCAACAATATACGTAACCTATCCCAATTACAGGACAGAACTCCAAGTTACCTTACAAGACACTTCGAGGATTGGTCAGTACCAATGTCACGTTCAAGTTACGGGAAACAGTGCCTTAAGTACACAATACCAACGCTTTTGAATTATTATAATTCTGTCCGTTTTGACCTCTTCACGTCAACCTACAAGGACCTCCGGCAGATGTATTTGGTTTCTATGTAATGTTATCTAGCCTTGCTGTTGCTTTCGTTTGTATTTGTAGAAGTGAGTTCCGCCTTTGTTTTCTGATCTTTTTGTTTTCTGTTGTTTTCGTTTACGAGTACTAAGTCTGTATCATATTAAATATGTATGTATATGTTTGCATATCAAGAATATGTTACGTGTTGCCGCCACTCTGCCAAAATAAAGGATTGTGGACCCGTCAAGCTGTCCAAGGACAGCTTTTTTTCTACAATCCCCCCATCTGTATTTGATGGCAAATAAAGATTTTTGATTTCATTTTTCATTTCATTTCACATAACGGACTGGGACGCCTTTCGGAAGAGCAGTAAACGCATAAAGGCGGAGATATTACTTCAATAATAGAATGGTGCCAATAGGTAAAGAAAATAAAAAACAATACACGAAAGAAATATACAGAACGGAACAAACACCGGAAATGGACCCGCGGCTACTCAAGCTATGGGAGGCGAGACGCGGGCTCACCAAGAGATCGAAAAAACAGAGGCTAAACAAGAAGCTAAAGAAGGAGATCGCTGAGGTCACCCAGAAGGCAGAAGAATACGCAGCGCAATTGGCAAGAGAAGGCTGGCAGCAGTTTAGCAGCTCATTAAACGGCATGCTCAGCACAGCCAAAACGTGGCGTATACTCAAGGCACTCCTGGACCCAACCAAAACCAAAGCTGCGAGCAACAAGGCAATTCAAAAGCTCGTCCATCAATATGATGGACAAGACGAGGAATTACTATAGGAAGTCCGGATCAAATGTTATGGCCGGAACAAGCAAGAATACGAAGGGGACTACAAGGGAACGGGAAATCCCGAACTCGACAAGCCAAAATTACAAGAAAAGAGGTGTATGCCGCCATCAGAGCAGTCACCATAAACACGGCAGCAGGAGCCGATAAAATTAAGAACTCCTTTATCCGCAACCTCAGCGATGAAGCGGTGGCCCGACTCACGGACTACCTCAATACACAGTGGGAAGCGGGCACGGTACCAAAACAATGGAAGCACGCGGGAGTGGTAATGATACCCAAACCCGGCAAGAAGCCACAGATAGAAAACTCGCGGCCCATCTCGCTAACCTCGTGTCTCGGCAAGCTTTACGAGAGAGTGGTCCCCAAAAGAATACAGCGATACCTAGAAGACAACGAGCTGCACCCCCACAGCATGTTTGGCTTCCGTACGAACCTGTCAACACAGGATATCTTGCCACAAATAAAGGAAGAGATCCTTAACAAGATCCCCAAAGCAGGCGAAAACATCATCATGGCCCTCGACATCAAAGGAGCTTTTGACAACGTCAGCCACGGAGCCATCATGGAAGGACAAAACAAGACCAACTGCGGCAAGAGAGTCCACGATTACGTGCGGGAATTCTTGTCAAAGGGCACGGGGACTGCAGGACTCGGAGACCTTCGGAGTGATACCTTTGACACGCGTAACCAGGGTACCCAACAGGGCTCGGTCATTTCACTAATTCTCCTTAACATCGGGATGATCGGGCTAGCCTAGAAACTGAACGAGATCGAGGGCCATGTATGCGGATGACATCACGGCCTGGTAAATCAGGGATCACTGGGCCGAAAAGAAGAAAATCTTTAGAAGGCGGCAACAATGCGTCAAGAACTGAGGCCTCGCGTGCTCAACCGTGAAATCGGAAATTCTGAGGATTGGAAAGAAAACAACCAAGGAAAAGATAGAAGTGTATCTAGAAGGTCAACTCATAGCAGAGAAGGACATAATACGCATCCTCGGCATGTGGATCCAGAGCAGCAAACGGTGCGGAGACTCGCTAGGCCTGTTTAAGCAATGTCAGCAGGATGATCACGAGAGTGTCGCAAAGAAGGAGCGGCATGAAAGAAGGGGACACGATCCAGCTGGTCAGGAGCCTGGTGGTCAGAAGGGTCAAGTACTCACTCCCGTGCCACAACATGACGCAACAAGAGAGAGAACAAGCCGAGACTCTCATCAGGAAAGCATACAAGACGGCGTTGAATCTGTCCAGAAACACTTCGAACGACAAGCTCCTCAAGCTAGGTATTCACAACACATTTGAAGAGCTCAAGGAGGCACAACTGGTGGCGCCGCTGTACAGGCTCCTGCAGTCAACCAACGGCAGGGCGCTCCTTAAAAGATTAGGCTATAAAAACATAAAAGAAACGGAGGATAGGTTGGCTAACATACCAGACTCTTTTCGCCAGACACTGAAAGCTAGCCCCCTACCGAGGAATATTGACCCGAATATGCGCGCGGCCAGAAGACAAGCGCGAGCAGAATACGTAGAAAAACACCTGGCCGCTAAAAACAATGTTGTATACACGGATGCAGCCCTATACCCGTGGGACCACAACACCAAAGAACATAGAGATGCAGCAGTGACCGTGGATCCCATGGGAGAGCTGATAAGCAGCGCAACCCTAAGGAGCTGCACGTTAACAGAGGGGCAGAAGCAGCTGTACCTCTAGCAGCTGCAGAGGGTTACCGTAGAAACAGATCCTTGATAATACTCACAGACTCCAAAGAAGCATGCAGACACTACACGGCAGGTAGAATCAACAAAGGGGCGCTGCGAATCCTCATCGAGGAAGGGCTTCTGAACGAAAAGATACTGCATACGATTTTCTGGGTGCCTGGTCACACCGGAATAAAGGGTAACCAGAAGGCCGACA
Source organism: Amblyomma americanum (assembly GCA_030143305.2). Classification (NCBI taxonomy): domain Eukaryota; kingdom Metazoa; phylum Arthropoda; class Arachnida; order Ixodida; family Ixodidae; genus Amblyomma; species Amblyomma americanum. Next base: position 115,851 of record JARKHS020031301.1, on the reverse strand, counting down.
GTCAAGCTCGCGAGCATACATACCGAGCGGGACAGTCAATGGACCTGGATACCACTATGACGGTGGAACCAACGTACGCGGAAATACTAAACCATCAAAGATGCAAAAGGATAATATATCCACCACCCCACCCATCTTTGACACCACATGAAGCAGTCGGCTGGCGAAGGCTGCAGACAGCAACATTCTCAAATTTACACATCCTACAAAAAATGTTTCCCAGTCAATACAGAGATACATGCCCATGGTGTGGAGCCATCCCAACACTATATCACATCACATGGGAGTGCAGAAATAACTTCTCTTTCCACAAAGAAGAAAAACCCAGTGGGGAAAAATGGGAGAGTCTGCTCACCAGCGGCGTGCTCACAGTCCAAAAAGTATTGGTGCAGCACGCTCTCAAAGTGGCCAGGCTCTGCGGTGCTCTGGAATAGGGGCGCCGACCACTCAAGACGACGGAGACTTCAGTAAATCATGAAGACCTCTGTTAGCCGCTGAAAGCTGTAAATAGAGCAATAATGTTTTTCCATTTCATTCAGTTGGCTGATGCGGCCCCGCTAGCCTGCGTGGCGGCTGGCCCGCTGGGCTCCCCTGAAACAGCATCACGAGTTTTCGGTAAAGTATCGAAAGGGCAGCACGAACGTGGTAGCTGACGCGCTATCCCGTGCCCCACTCGCAAGCCGCGCCTCGACGCCGGCAAGCAGAGGGGGCGAAACAGTGAATGAGCCGCCGGGTGGCAGAGAGGGGGAGACCGCAAACGGGCCAACCCATTCCGCTAAAGGCCTCTGTACGATCACTTTTTTTCCCAATGCGCACGCGTCGTTGCGACAGTACGCAAGCGCTGCGCAAGGGCCGAACAATGGAACGCATGAACGCATCCGCCTGTGCGCACGAAGTTGGTAAACTTCAATTTTTTGCCGCCAGAGCGTATGGTCGCATCACGCTATTGGCTGCTGTCCCGTGACGTAACAGCGCAGCAGTGCCAGGCCGTGCCTCTTCAGCAAGATGGCCGCCCGCGAAGCGGAGTGGAAAACCAGGCCTAGTTGAGGGTAGCTGTGCCGAGAAACACATTATATTGGCCGCGTGTAACTATTACGAGTGTTGACAGCGACTTCGAGCTTCGCTGCGTGCAACAGCGGCAAGCGGCAGTTTCCTCCAAGTTGTTTTGTCGCAGTCTACACCGAGTTAACCGAGCGGCCTTCACACCTACGCTGTCTGTGTAAACGTAACAGTGCCGGTGTCGCGAATTGTTTATATGGAACCGTTTGTGATAGTTACAAAAGTTCTTTATTCGCGCGAGGATCTTCACGAACAGTGGCGAGAAGCAGCTCCCCAGGGTGAATTTCCTGCGCATACAGCAAGCTTCACAGCGCAGTGGCAAGTGTCTGTGTAGTGCAAGTGATTGCAGTCGGAACGAGTGCTTTTTCGTCAGTCAGTGATATCGCCTTCAAGTATAATTACGTTTAAAAAGCTTACTACGCCCGCCACGTTTTCCGAATGCTGAAATGAACTTAGAGCTGTACAGCAGATCCTGTTTCTAGTGCACGCGTGTGTACTGAGTTGAGAACTGCCCTGAGTGCGACGTGATGAAATTAACTTCGTGCTCTGCAGCCAGTCGCATTTGTTGCAGCGGTTGCAGTGATCACGAGCACAAGTCGTTGTGTTTTGCGTATGCGAAACGACCTCGGCTGCACGGCCGTTGGGCTGTTTTCCGCCGGGACTGCAGAAGCGTCGCCAGCATTCTGCGGCATTCAGCTCCATAAAATGCGATTTGCGACTACGAGTGCCCGGATTACGATGGTATGCCGGCGGCACTGTGAAATCTGTGTGAAAACATCGATGTGCATGGCAACTCTCACATATGGAGCGTCTTTTTTGATTTCCTGCCGGCCAAGCGGGCCCATATCTGCAAATAAATATTTCCGTGACAAATTCAATGGATCTAACTCCCCCTGAATGTGATCATGGTCTGAGCCAAAGCAGTATTGTTAAACTTTGCTTGTAACGTATTATCACCAGACCAGGAGCAATTATGTACGAACAAAAACCATTGTCGCAACTCATTCATCGGTGTTTCAAAATGCAGAAGTCTCTAATATGGGCCCGCTAGTGCAGCTCTTTTTCATGAGCATTTCATTTTCTTTTACATAAAATAAAAAGACCACACAGATGCTCACGCTTCTCAAAGCAAGCAGCCCATATACAATTGTGCCTTATTGATATAAACTCTTTGGCTCTGGATCAGAACTGTACATACAGAGTTTTCCTTAATAGCAAATCGGAATTAAAAATGAAAAGCATTTTCAGTAAACTGCTGTGATTACAATTTATTTTTTGCTTAGCAGCGTGAAGTGAAGTTGGATTTAGACAAATGCTTACAATATTAAGTGCATTATCGTGGTTGCCATGACCATTGGTAAAATGCAGCGATCACGAAGTGCTCCGTGAGCCATGACAATCGGGATAGAGACTGTACTCTTTGATAAAGCACCTGATCCCATATTTACTGTTGCTTTCATTACACTGATGTCGCCGATGTGCCCAACAACTCGGCTTTATTGGTGTCGAACAGTTGTTAACTAGAGCTTCCTAAGTAAGCTGTACCAGCTTGTGTGAGACATTCTCGAAGCCTTTAGCTATCAATACACGTGCACACATGCATATGCTGCGTTCTTCTACCTGCGACTGTCTGCAATAAACATTATTTGTAAGGAGGATGAAGACGATGGTGGACCTAGGAGGATGTATTTGTTAGAAATGTAGAATTCTTCCTAGATTTCCTTCCCCTTCTTTGCATTTGCTGCATTTCTAAATTTGCTTCCTTGAATGTAGATGCTTGTTTGCACCTTCCACAGGGTTCAGCTATAGGTTTCTGTGGACACACATCTGTTCACATTTGTCGTAAGGTCGTTACAGGGCCGTATTTCTGCATATTGCGAAGACGACGTAACAAAGTTTATTTTGATTTTTCAAAATGTGCTATGCATTATTGCACTGTGGTTGGCTCTGCAATGCTGACGTTGTGCCGTTTCTGAAAGTCCTGCAGTGCCGGTGCAGCCGTCGACCTGTTGAGGTTGAGATCACATTTAATTTCAACCCATTTCCTTACTGCTTAGATTGTATTTGCTGATTCCCTGCTTTGCACCAGTGCTGAGTTCTCGTGTCCTACATGCTTTAACTCGAGTGGTTTTTTTTATCTTTGCTGTGTGCTCTCATTTAAAAAGCATTAAATTAGTGTTGAAAGTAAACAGCTTTTATATTATAACAAAAAGGTTATACAGTCAGCGGGCGGCTTAATTAATTAATTTGTGCAGTGAACAAAATTCGCGAGGAAATGTGTCGCCGAGCCTTTCAGTGCCAATGATTTTGACACCAGAAAGAGAAGTGCTTTGTCAGACAGAAAGTGCAAGCGGAGAGAGACAGCGTGGCTGGCAATTCAAGGTTTAACAAAGACTGCACGCTATACTGCAAGTGGTTTTAGAGAAATTCTAGGGTCCAACAACAATATTATTCAGTCTGCATTTGTCGCCAAACACTTCTAACAGTCCTTGCGCTGTGTTATAGTATCTGGTTGCCACAATCCAGACGTTCGCATTGTAGTCCTTATTACACGAGAAAAATATACGGGTCCCAATGGGCTTTGTGCATTTAAAGCCTGTCAGTTGTACAAACACAAAGTTTCAAGGTTAAGGCATGCATGCTTTGATAAAGTTTCGAACCCAGAAAAACTGTCCATAATTAAAGCCATCATACCACAGGGCAGGTATTAACGAGGCATGACTGCATACAGCAGAATGTGGTAAATTTTTTAGTTCTGATAACGCCACAAGCACCAAATAATTGCACCATTTCTATGACTAGCATGGGTTCCTAAGCGCGAAAAACACTATGTACTCTCACACTGCTAAACTGTTGTTGCCCATTAAATTTTTCCTTCCAAATCGGTACGCTTTTTGAAAAGCATTCCTGTGAATAGCCAACTTTTCGTTTGTTGTGGCATTCACTTGCCCCTTAGTTTCCTCTAGAAAGCGTGCTTTAAAATCCTTTATGGAATAAGCCTTGCTTTGCACTGTTCTGAGCGGGATTTAAGTGATCCTAGCCAGCTAACAGCAGTTGGCTCATGCTAACTCTTTCTCATCCTGCCTTTCTTTTTTGGAATCTCGGGCAACTCCAAAGGTATCGCATTTGGTCTTTCCCCTTTTCATACATTCATTAATGGCCTTCCTTTCACTCTTTCATTTAACTAGTCTTTGTTGATTGCTATATGATCTGCCATCCCACTATCAACATCAACATTCCTACTGTCCAGGAACAACCGTTTGGGTGCTTGAGCATGGCCAATTTGCCAAAGTTAATAAGACTGCGTTAATAGTTTCTACTGTCCGCCATACCTATCTCTATTACGAGCTGATATGTGTCAGTATTTCCTATGTGCTTGTATCCTGCCCTGTTTCAAGGGAAGCGGCACAGATACTTCCATTATATGATGTGGTTGAAAAGCTAGGCGCTTATGTTTACGCATGTGGCTCCTATGTGCCTGTGTCATTTGATCCTTTTCTTCATCTGAAATGGCCAGCCAGGTATGTCATGTGGCCAGCATTTAAAGCATCTAAAAAAAGTAAAAGGATGCCTCCTTTTCCTTTATAATAAAGCTAAATTTCACATACAGTTCTGTCGTCATCAATGGAGTCAGATTACAGCTGCTGTGAGTTTTGTGTGTGAGTGTGATTTTCTTACATTTGACGGGAGCGAAACGCATGGAAAGGCACAAATCTGTACTCAAGAATAATTTATTCATAGAGTTGCTGTTTTGCTTACATTAGTAACGGGAGTTTTCATACAAGGGCCTGAGGAGAATGATCATTTTGGTGGATTATTTTGAAAAGGGAGAGCACAAAACTAGACATTTGTTTGCCTAATACATGCAGCCCTTTTAGGAGTTTTTAAATTAACATACACTCTTTGTATGAAGTCCGAAGGTAGGCATAGCATAGGCAAAAATCTTCAAGCGGTTAGGTTAACAATGAAGTCATTTTAACATAAGGTATGCCTGAAGGGAACTTTGGCAGTTTGAAAACCAAACTGGCCATGAAATAGGCTTTCCTTTAGAGAAGATGTTGCTAATAACAACAGCTAGCACGTTCTAAAATTTTAAACATGACAAGTGGTGCAGACAATGCTCACTTTTATCTGCTGTTTTGAGAACCAGAATCACTCTTACGATCCCTTATTTTTTGCTGGTCAGAAAAAATTCTAAAATAGTTCTGTAAAGCAATAAGAAAGGACATAAGCATATATACCCTACACACTTAAATGCTTATTTTTTATTTCATTTTATTGTGCAACAACACCACTTTCACTTTGTAAATGTATTTATTGAAATTATGCTTGAGCTATCCACTATGCATGTCCAGAGCATCCGGTTTCCCTGAATATATGAAGTATTCTTTCCCAGCCTCAACCAGGAGCCGACCAGATGTAAGCCAGGTTACCAACTCCCACATCATGTTATGTTTAAACTGAAGGTAAAAGGCATGTATGGCCTTTTACTAACTACTAAGCAACCACTTAGTTTTCATTCACATGGGCACCTTCTGAATATTTTGGAGCTGTACATACAACATGCCAGCTTGTTTCTGCATGTGTCACCGTTTACTGGCTCTGAGCACAACTTTCCAGGCTTGTTTGCACTGCTGTATTCCAGCTTGTGCAATTGTCGTTGCAATATGAGCTAAGAAATGACTGCTAAAATAAAACTGGTTGCCGGCTGTCACTATGCAAAATGCGAAACCATTCATTTCAGCGCTGTGATAGATGGCGGGGCCCCTTTGTCATCAGACTGTGCTATTTCTATTTTGGCTTTTCTAATTGACCGAATAACATTACAGAGAGAAATCAGTACTGTTTCACGGTCATCATACTGTGAAATGCACAACTCCTGCAGTTACAGCTGATTTTACATATTCCAAATCACTGCGTATGTGGTAATTTTCTCGTGCATTTGGGTTCGTATGCGACAGCAGTCTGCTAAAATATGGAATTTTTAATACGTACACTATTTACACACACTTCTTATATCGATGAATAGATAAGTGTATTTTACAATAACAGTCAATTGAGCAGACAGCAAGAAGACAGTGACAAACAACGTTTGTAGATGACATCTAAAGTGTACACGGATTAAGAAAAAGCTACCAAATAAAGGCAATTATAATACATGTAAAAAGTCTGCAGTGTACTAGTTTGGATAACTTATGATTTAACCTTTGCCTGAGCTAAGCTCTGTGAATTTACCTAATATAATTACAAGCTTTTGAATATTTACTGCTAACCTATAGCTTGTTCTAGTCCCGTATTCTTGGCTCCGACAATTCGCGATACGAATCGCGTCGTCGTTCTGGAATCCTTATTGCATGTTAAGGTACAGCGTAACATTCAATGGGGGCACACTTCAATTATTAGGAGGCAAAAATCTTAGATTGCAGTTAGATCGGTTACATATAAGGGTTGTCTTCAGCGGAGTCTAGCCGACTAGCAGTCGAACGAGTTGTGTCACGATCAAGAAGGTGTAATGCCTTTTTTAACTTTCTGAAGTGGAAAGAGCGCAAAGTTTAATCGTTTTCTGCGACGCTGTTTTAGAACCTCGCCTGCAGTGTTGCAAAGTTTGTGGCGACTTCGTTCGCGGAGGTCAGAATCGGCCGCGCCGAGATCCATGACGCTGTAAAATTTCGCACATTTAAAGGGAATATGATTCCATGCACCCCCTTACATTTGACAAATTAGGAGCTCCTATTACACGTGCTCCCATCCTGCACCCAAGAACTTTAGAAGCTTGCATGAACGGGTGCATGTGGCCCTAATACTCATTGTTGTGCTGTGTAGGTGCAAGGGTGTTCCTTTCAAAAATGTTAAGCTGGCTTCACCTCACTGCTGCATGTCCGATTAAATGGGGTAGAAGAAATGAAAACAAAAAAGAAAATATTGTCCTAGCTCATGTGTTTTACGGAACAAAATATGTTAGCGTAGTTCCTGTGACAACACTACACGCACATGTGAAGCAATGTTCACGCATGTTTGGGATTTTATCCGCGTTTTCTTAATGCATCGTTGCGATTGTTAAGACAACATTCCACATGGCACACGGCGATCAAACTTAACTAATTATGGGAGCAGTACAAACGCGCTTATGGTGGCGATAGTATGCGCTCATTGGGATTTCACTTTGAGGCATTGTTTAATCTTTCGCAGCCGAGAACATACATGCAGCGGCAAGAAAAGTTTGGTTTTCTTGCAGCATAAAAAATGTTAGTGATTGATCTTATTGCAAATGTCAATAAAATTGTTGGAATAATACCTATACCTTGAATGTGGGGTCTCATTGGTTGTTTTGGTAATAACGTGCTTCTGTACTGAATCCATATCAAGGCAAAGCAGTTACAACATCATTGTAGTGAATAGAGGAATCATTACGTTGACGTCTTATGACAATATGTTTAAATCGAAGTACTGTCTGCGCCAAATCATCCTAGTTTACGCATTAAATCATGCACAAAAAACACGACCAAAATTAGCTATTTCTTGAAGCAACCGCTGCGTCAACTGAAAGAAAGCCAACTATGGAGACCTGAATTAAATCCCCAGAGGAGCTTCATAAACTCTAAGTGCAAAGTGGGGAAAACAAGAATTTTATTTTGCCTCGACGTACGTAGCTCCTCAAGACTGAAAGAGTAGCAGGAAGTGCCTTTGCAACCCATAAAAGGTAAATGCCGTAGTATGCGGCGTTTCATGTCCGAAAGGTAAACCGGGCTATCGGAGGCGCTGTAGTGGAAAGCTCCATACTATTTTCTTCAATCCGGGGTTCTTTAACGTGCACTTGCATTGTACAACACGCGGGCGTTTTAGGCATTTAGTGCTTTCAGCTTCCATTTTGGGCAAATTCGCGAAAATCGTTTATGCGGTGGGGCAGAAAACATGAGCCAGAACTGCTAGAACCTGACGCGAACATTTCCGTCCGCCCGTTTAATTCGCAAACAGCGCGCTGCGAGTGGAAGCACGCTCTGCGAGCCGTGAGGGCGCCAAAGGGAGCCGAACTTCTGCTGGACCGTAGAAACATCTCTCGAGCGTTTCAATGGTATTGATACGACCCTGCAGTCCGCACTCTGCCCCTCTCTCCGGTATGTGTTGCTCTCAATCACCGCTGCATTTTGCTGATTCATTTAATTTTATGAAGAGCAATGCTGCAGACATAAGGGCATTATGCCTGTCCAACATATAACACGGCACCCTCCAGCCCCTCTCCCGCCTCTTTGAACCACCTCACCACGAATGCCCTGCCACCGTGCCTGTGCGGGCCTTCGAAGATTGCTCGGGTCACAAGCCCAGCGCGTAAGCGCAGCGCGTGGATGGGTCAGCAAATAGGATTAAGGCACAATTGGTTTGGCTTTATAGGATAGACGTCCCAAAGCGGCTCAGTCTATGAGGGACGCCGTAGTGGAGGGCTCGGGATTATTTCGACCACCTGGGGTTTTTAACGAGCACTAACACCGGACAGTACACGGACCTTTCCCATTTTTCATCCATCGAAGTTCTACCGTAGCGGGTGGATTCGAACCCACGATTTCCATGCACTGTGTGATGTAAGTGCACGGTAATGAACCACGGGTAATCGAAGTAATACGGAGCCCTCAACTAAGGAGTCTCTCAAAGGCTGAATTGATTGGAAGCTTCATCCTATAATGTTAAACGAAATGTGCCATAATCCTATTTGTCGACCTATTCAAACCTGCACACATTTTTCCATAGGAACCTGTCCCGTGCCAACAACACTGCCGCCGAATACGTCTAACTAGTGAAGGAACCCCACCCGAAGGCAACGTCCCAACTTCCTAGGGAGTGAGTGAGTGAGTAAAAACTTTATTGAAAGAAAGTGTAGATTCGTGGTCAGTAAGTGAGGTCCAGACCATGTAGGTCTCGTACCGCACAGGCCCATTCGACAGTCTTGACTTGAGTGCCTCGGTCGTCGCTGACCTTTACTGAAAGCCACGCGTCAGGTGAGGGAGCAGCCATGAGATCTGGGGGTGGGGGATGTGCTTTACAGTCCCAGATTATGTGGTCTAAAGTAGCTTTTGCACCGCAGAAGCGGCAGTTAGGGCAGGAGGTTGTAATAAATATGTGCGAGTACACATTTGGGTTGGGGAAAGAGTAGGTTTGTAGTCTTCTCCACGCCACCTGCAGCTCCCTTGACAGGGAGGGGTGCGGCGGCGGGAACTGCCTACGTGCGAGTCTAAAATGGGTGGTGTGGTCGTGATAGGAGGTTAGCGCTTCACCGGTCGCCTCCGGGTTCGTACCGTCTACTGCTCGGCCGGCTTTAACTCGAGCTTGTGCGTTGACGGCCTCGTTTCCGGGGTTTCCGGCGTGCGCCGGGACCCATACCAGGTCAATGTCTCGGAGGAGGGATGTGTCTTTAACATTTTCCAGAATATTTCTGGCCGTGAGTGAGATGCGGCCTTTGGCAAAGTTCGCAATGGCATATTTGGAATCGCTAACGATGGTTGTAGCGTCCGTAAAGGCGATAGCAGCTGCAATTGCAGCTTCTTCCGCGGTTTCCGCGTTCTTGGTAAATACTGTAGCGGCCATGAGTGGAGTGGCCGGGTCCGGGTCCTGAGGATGAGATACCCCACAGATGGCGAATCTGTGGGGGCTGTCTTGGTAGTTGGCTGCATCGACGTAGATGACGTCTGGAAGACTCTGCAAGCGTCGATGCAGAGCTCTGGCTCTTGCTTCCCGCCGACCCTGTTGGGTTTGCGGGTTCATGTTCTTGGGTAGAGGTAATATTTTTATCTTTTTTCGGATATGGCTAGGAACGGGGCCTGGATGGTCCGCCATAGGCTCCCCTTCGATGCCAAGTCTGTCCAGGATGATTCTGCCCGCTGCAGTGCTGGAGAGTCGAGCCGTCTGTGTTGTTAGGTGGGCTTCCTTAAGTTCAGAAAAGGTATATGTACTCCCAGGGCGAGGAGTTTCTCGTTGGCTGTGAATTTAGGAAGGCCCAACGCCGTTTTGTATGCATGCCGTATTAGGGTATCGATCTTTTGTTCTTCTCCTTTCTTGAGATGGAGATATGGGAAGGCATATGTAATTTTGCTGATGACGAATGCTTGAAGGAGTTTGTATAGGTCGTGCTCCTTCATGCCTCGTCTCTTGTTGGCGATGCGCCTGATCATGCGCGCCACCCGGTGTACTGAGCTTTCGAGTCTCCCCAGTGCTACAGTGTTGCGGGAGGTGTTGGAGATGTGGAGTCCTAAGACCCGTATGTTCTCCACTTCATCTATGTTTTTGCCTTGGATCGTAATGTTGATGGGGATCCTGTCTTCAGGTTTCTTGCTCCGCTGTACGATTAGGAGTTCTGATTTTGGTTGGGAACACTCGAGGCCGGCTCTCCTTGCCTCCAACTCAACCGTTTTAGCCGCTGCTTGGAGAGCTTCTTCAATTTGTCCATCGGAGCCGCGGTTCGTCCAGATAGTTATGTCGTCTGCGTACAGAGTGTGATGGATGTTTTGAATTGCGTTGAGCCTGTCTGGAAGCTTGATTAAAGCCAGATTAAAGAGGAAGGGCGACAAGACTGCTCCTTGTGGTGTCCCTCTGTTACCGAGCCTGATTGGGGTGGATTTCAGTGGTCCAACGGTGATCTCCACCGTGCTATTTTCTAGGAAGGCTTTAACATAATTGTACGCCCGTTCGCCTGGGTTGAGATCGGCTAGGTGTTTCAGAATGGTATTGTGTGACACGTTGTCGAATGCCTTTTTGAAATCGAGGCTCAATATTGCTCTTGTGTTCTTAATGGAGGGGTCGAGTATGTCACGTGATAGCTGGAGCATTACGTCTTGGGTGGAGAGTCCTCTTCTGAAGCCCACCATGGAGTGTGGCATGAGGTTGTGGTCTTCGGTGTAGTCCCGTAGTCTGTTCAGAACCACGTGCTCCATGAGTTTCCCGAGACAGGATGTGAGGGAAATGGGTCTTAGGTTGTCCACGTTGAGTTTCTTGTTGGGTTTTGGAATAAATGTCACTCGGGCATGTTTCCAGCTGCTGGGAATGATTCCTGTCTCCCAGCATACGTTGAAGTAATCTGTGACTGCAGTGACAGATTTCAGGTCCAGGTTACGGAGGACCTTATTCGTAGGACCTTATTCGTAATCAGATCTGGTCCTGCCGCTGAGGTTGTTCTAAGCTGGCCCAGCGCTGCCCAGACTTCTGCATCACTGAACGGCTCGTCCATCTGCGGATATGGTTGTCCCGAATACTGTGGGCTCGTTTCTCCTTCGTATGCGGTATTTAGGTATTTGTCCCTGAGGAGGTCCAAGTAGTAGTGTTCGTCCCCGGGGTGTTGATGGATGACTTTAGCGAGCTGTCCTTGCGCAGCCGATTTGGACTGTGTGGGGTCGAGAAGGTGGCGGAGCAGGTGCCACGCCCTCTTACTACCCAGTTGTCCGTTCAGGCTGTCACAGGTTTGATACCATTGTTGCCGGGTAAGTTCTATCGCATATTGTTCAATTTCTCTTTCGAGTTGGGCGATTCGACTTCGTAGCCTTTTGTTGAGTCGCTGTCTCTTCCACCTCTTCATAAGACTATTTTTTGCCTCCCACATGTGTGCCAATCTTGAATCGAGGTTAGGTTGTGCGGCGTCTGTTGTTATTTCGCTTGTGTGCGACTCTACATCCTTACATATTGATTTAACCCAATCTTGGATGTCTTCGATTTCAGTCGGGGCCGTTTGATCCCGTTCTTTCCGAAATTTTTCCCAGTCTGTAAATTTCGTTACCTTCCAGCCCTTCTTCCTAATCTCGGTGCGAAGGGTAATGGCCAGGATGTAGTGGTCGCTGTTTAGATCCGTGCCTGTGTTTCGCCAGGCGGGGTTCTGCACATTCCTGGCTAGCGTGAGGTCCGGGGTGGTGTCTCGGCTAACGCTGTTGCCAGTTCTGGTCGTTGTGCTAGGATCGTTAAGTAGCGAGAGTCCTAATCCTTGGATTTTGTTCCAGAGGATGTTGCCTTTCTTGCTTGACTTCTGGTATCCCCCCTCTACGTGTGGCGTGTTGAAGTCACCCGTAATCACTAGCTGCCCATTCTTGGCTAATTTCGTGGTGGACTCTAGTAATGCCGGGATTTCTCTGGATTGATCTTTTGGGGAGCTGTATAGGTTAAGAACGTATAGGCTCCCCTGCCTCTTTCTGGCGGGAATAATTTCGGTGAGCGTGTAGTCTGCTTGAGAATCGTCGAATTCATGTTGAATGGCCGTGAGCTGGTTACCCACTAGCGTGGCTGTCATTGCTGCTTTGTGTGGTATGTTTTTTTGTGATATGGTTTTGTATCCTGGTAAACTAACGGGTCCCATCGGTTCTTGGATCGTAATAATGTCCGGTTTGACTTCTAAGTTTTGAATATAAAGCTGCAGATAGGATTTTTTGTCTCGAAAACCACTACAGTTCCATTGCCAGATGATGATATCTTGATTACGAGCTGCCATGTTGGGGCACTGTCAGCTGCGTAACGGCGCTCGCTATTGCGCTCACTTGGGCTTGTAATGCCTTGATGGCGTCCATCATTTCTTCTCTGGTCTGTTGTAGGTTCTTGGCGATATCTGTGCATGTCGCGTCTAGCCTATCTGCTCGGGCTTCCAGTTTGTTGACCCTCTCATTCTGCTGGAGAGCTAGCTTGGCTTTAACAGCGAAAGTTGACGTCGGTTGGGACGCCGCGTCTGTTTCAATTCGCTTCTTGGGATTCTGGGCCTCTTGCTGGTCTTTTGGGGCCTGCCTTTTTTAGCCTTCGGTTGTTCTATGTCCATACCCGCACCTTCGGAAGGAGGGACGGATTGAGACCTGTCATTAGCGGTTGTCGCGCTTTCAGTGTGGCGTTGGGTTTGCGTGAGGCTCGCGAGTTTACTGCCTAGCTCACTGATCTGGGACTGCATGCGTTCTATTAAAATGGCTTGCTCTCTCACCTGATTGCGAAGTGCCTGATTCTCCGGATCTTCCTGCCACTTGAGAGCCTTTTCTTCTGGCTTTGTCCAGGGGTTCTTGGGGTCCCGCTTCCGGCTGGACGATGGTAGGTCCTGTCGAAGGTCTTGCGACCGGCTGCGTCGTGTAGCAGACTTGCTTCTACTTCGTGGCAGCGGCGGGAAGGACTCCTCCCTCTCGTCGCCTAGGGTCAGCGTCTCTTTTTGTCGGGTTCTGTCCCTCGATTGGCGTCCGAAGGTGTCGCTCTGCCCGGCGTTTTGGTCGGCGTTCCTGGCCAGGTCGGGTTTCTGGGTGGCTTGCTGCTTGACGAATTTGAACTTGCAGCTGGTGCTCCCGGTTCTGTGCGCCCCCGTGCAGACGATGCAAACGGGGACGCAGGTTGGTGGTTGTCCCTCATGTGGTGGGGGGTGCTCTTCTCCGCACCTGACGCAGCGGGTTCGTATTGGTTGTGGGCAGACGTCTTGTCGGTGCCCTGTCTTGCGGCAGTTGAAGCAGGCCTCTACTCGGTTGAGAAAGAGGACCACTTTATGTCTTGTGCCAGGGTATCGGAGTAGTCGGGGGAGCTCCGTACCGGCTACCGTAATGATTATATGATTTGTTCTCCCATACCGTCTTGCCGATAGGATTGTCCAGTCGGGGTTGAAGGTGTTGTAGTTATGAACAAGCTGCGCGTCCGTTTCGCCACAATACTCGTTGTGGATGAGGCCTTTTACCGAGAGATCCGGGGAAGGCGCGTAAGCTTTGATGGGGTACTGCTTTTCCCCCATGACGAACGCTTGCAGGTTGAGGAAGCGTTCGCACGTTTCTCGTTGGGCGTGCTTATCGTGAAGGTGTGGTTTACTGGGTGTTTCTGAAGAATATCTTCGGTAAGGGTGTTGTCGTCGGTAATCTTGGCGGCTTGACGAAACGCTTCGAGCAGTAGCGCTCCGCCATGGGTGGGAAGGTCAAGGGGAGACTGCGGTCTGATTACAGTTTTGTAATGCTCTGCCGGTAGCCTCGGGATCGGGGGTCTTCTTCTTCTATGGGGAGGCCTAGGCTTCCTATGGGTAGAGTCAAGGGACTTGCCTTTCTTCGCGTAGCCTTGGGCGCCAGTAATGACGGCGGCCTCGTCCCCAACGCCGGGCGTCCCGATGGCGGCTCGGCCCGGTGCCGAGCGTCCGTCTTCTATGTCGACGCCGTGCCGGCGGAATCGTTGCTGGTTCTTGAGTGCCATGGAGGTCCATGTTCCGTCGTTCAAATCATGTTCTGTGATCGGTTCACCCTCGACGGTGACTTCCATGTTGCAGGCGTGTCAGCTCCCTCCGGGGAGCCGAGGTCGTCGGGAGTGGTTACCGCCAGGCGGCCGTACTCGGGCTAGGCCTATTAGGCCTAGCGGCGGAAAAAACGTGGTCGACGCAAAATGCGCCGAAAAATAGGCACACGAGCACTTGCACGCAAACACCGGTCGTCCTCGTGATCCGGACGAGGTCCTGAAGGCGTTAGTAAAGGTTTCAGCAGCCGGTCGAGGGCTATTCCGCGGGTGGTAGCCGTAATCCTCGGAGCTCATGCGAAACGCGTCCGCACGCTCTCGCAACGCGGCCGGGACTCAACTTCTTAGGGAGCATTCCGGGATATCTGTTCGGGAGGGAGCCGTAGTAGAATTTGCTATGCTTTGCCTACCAAACATTTTATGCTTCTCTCCTCTTTCGACGACGACATAGGCTACAATTTTTTATATATTTTGCTACCATCGGAATGAAACCGCTGGAGTGAAAGCAAAGAAAAATTTGCAAGGGGCCAATTCATGGTAACTTTTCAATCCGAAGAAATATATCATGTTTAATCACTTCTTATTTTCCTTAACTGGTAACTGTGAGCAATCGCTGTGTTGCTCCGGAGCTGCAAATACATTTCAGCTCCTGTACACATTCTGAATGAAAACTGAAAGCGAAACTCAATTTCTGCCGCTAGACGGCCACCGGTACCGTCGGGCCTTAAGGCGATAGAGAAACGTCAGGAAGCGTCCAGGAAACACAGATATTCTAAGAAGTGGAGGGAACCAGAAGATGAAGTAGACAGAAAACAGGGATACCTTCATAAAGTGTAGAAGGGAAGCATCCTATTTGATTAATGAGAAAACTAGAAGAAAGGGTGCCCAATGGATGTCAAAAGTAAGTAAAAAGGATAGAAAAGCAGCTCAAAAATTCTGGAAGCATCTAAATGCAATGAGTAATAAGACTAGGCTAGAACAAAGGTTTATTGTGGCAGTCAGAGTATTCGACTAGAAGGGGAGGAAGCGATAAAACACATAGGAACAAGGATGACAGAAAAATTTAAAGAAATGTTGCACATAATTTATCGAAGGAGGATAGACCTGCTACTGCAGTAGCTTCACTTAAAGTAAAGCGAGTGGGAAAGGGCAGAGAAGAAGGTTCCTAGTGGCACGTCAACATGACCAGATGGCTTTCCGATTATGTTAATAAAGAAGCTAGGACCAAAATCCAAGCAAACATTAATACAAGTAGTGAATAAAATGATAGTGGATGGGAAAGTCTCCGATGAATGGCGATAAAGTAAAATGAACATGATATATAAGAGAAAGGCGGACAAAGCTGACGTAAGTAACTACCGTCCCAAAACAGTGACATCTGTGGGGTACAGGGTGGTGATGCAGATTATAAAGGACAGATTGCAGGCTTGGGTGGAGAACGAGGGGTGCTAGGAGAGCTACAAAATGGGTTCCGGAAACAAATGAAGTTGGAGGACAATCTGTTTTCATTGACGCAGTGTATAGAGATTGCTGAAAATGATTTCCAAAACCACGCCCGAAAATGGACCATCTTGTTCATCCGGAAAATACAGTTATGGAGGTGTTCGCGCACTGGAAGCCCTGTGTTGCAGTTTTCTTTGATGTGAATGAGGCCTACAACACCACATGAAGGTGTGGCATCCTATGCGACTCAGTCGACATTGGTATTGGCAAAAGGGTTGTAGTACTCCTAGGTTCAACACTATCGGCAAATATAGCTCAGGAAAATAATGCTCCAGAGGAATGCATTTTAGGCACTGTCATCTTGTTAGTGAATATGAATTCAGTAGGAAATATAATCCCCAAAGTAAATTAAACATTCATATGATGTAGCTGACGTTCAAATTGTCTGCCGATTGACCAGCGTATCAGCATGCAAGAGACCGGTAGAGATTATTACACAAGCTAATTGGCCACATTTTTCTTCCTTTCTTTTTTCACTCCGTCCTTCATCTTTTTCCTTACGGCGCAGTTCAGGAGGTGTTCGCCGCAATGTGAGACAGATACTGCGCCATCTCTTATCACCAAAAAAAAACAATTTTCAATTTTTGAATGGACACGAAAGAGCTCTGCGAACAGCAGGTTTTCTTGACCTTGTGCTTGTTTCTATATATTTTGTGTTTCTGTCACCTTTATGGGGACCTTACCATCCAAGGCGATTGTGGGTGTCATCTCTGCTGCCTACGGCGGGTATCAATGTGGACCTAGCAAGTCAACACGGTTCCAGCGTGAATGTCCCCTTAGAGTAATGCGGCCGTAGTCTGTGAGCCTCAAAGTGGGACAAGGACCAGGGTGGTAGGAGCAATGAGAGTACTTAGACATGACAAGTTTATTTTATCCACGATTAATGCAATTTCCTTGTTTTATCCGGACCAGTGCAATCCTTGTTCGGCCTCTAATACTTCTGAATACATTTGCTATAGCATCTCTGTCGCCAACAGTGTTACATACCTTCAAAACTAAAACAAAGTCACCATGGAGCGTGGCCAAGCTATGTTTGAGTACGACTATGGGGCTTGGACAACGCAAATGAACTAGAACACAAGCCTTCGAGACGCAAGCAGACGCGAGTTTTGGGAGGTCGTGGATATATGATTCTGCCGCAGTGTCATGAATTTAGTGATTGACAAGTGATAGATAAAAAATTTTAAAACGTTTCACACAATACCCAGAAAGTGGAAAAATAAAAAGAAGAAACTGAGGTTTGTGGGGTTCGTGACCATCCTATTTCTTAAGAGATAATTCTAAAAGCTATAGTTGTTTATCAAAGCTTCCTTCTAGAAAGCCAAAGCAGGGCAAATCTCTGTCCCACAGGCAAGCTGGTGGGATGCTGGAACTGTAGCTGTAAAACTGCGCCTGTCCCGGCTAAATCGAGACGCCTGGTCTCATTACCTTAAAGTTACCGGGGTTATCTATTTTCTCCAATACAGGTAACATCGAATATGACGGTGGTTAAACCGCGATGGTGAGTCGACACGGGAAAAGGAAGCTCTGCAAGACTTCAACAGAGTGTGGGAGCAGTGCGAGTACGAAGCAGTCTAACCAGCCCAGTTCAAACACGGAGAGAGTTAGTGCGGCAAGTGTGAATGCGCAACAGCTAACTTACACGATTCCATACGTGCCTGTCGAAGATAAGGATAAAACCAAAGCTATGAACAGGCAGACTCTCACTCTTGCTCTTGAACAGCTGGTTCCGGACTGAATCAAAGAAGTACGTATTAATGCAAGAAGTAATATCCTCACCCCTGAAATCTCCAAACGAACCACGGTAGACAAGTTGAAGGCTGTGGCAGACCTTGGCAACATGCAAGTGCGCTCGTTCTTTGCTAGTGGGGGAGAAATTTATGATGTACACGTCGAGAAATATGGTACAAACTTGGTACACATATTGTGTCGCTCTCTTCAGTGATTCGAATCACTAACATTACCTAGTATGGGTAACCAAGGTACGTGAAACCGGTGTTTGAAGGCGCCAGTTTACCACTGCACGTGAAGGTTGGATTTGTGAGGCATCCAGTGCGACCTTATGCACCCCGTCCTCTGCAGTTGAAAAAATGTAAAATGCTGGTACGAGTGAGCACTGAATGCACGAGCAATAAAACGTGCCTGTGTTGTGGTGGAGACCATGACAGACCTGCGTGTAAAGCTGAAGTGCCGAAATGTGCGAAGTGCGAAGGACTTCAAAAGGAACCTCGAAGGAGTGTCCGAAACAAAGATTACAGATGAAGATCTTAAATGGTGAGAAACCACTCTTTTCATATAGAAGCAGCAAAAGTAGTTCACCGCTGGAGAAGGCGTGCATAGAACTGGCGAAAGAGCTCGAACACGGCAAATGAAGCAACAACGCATCAGCAGGAACAAGGGCACATTGCTGTGCAGAAGACATCGCCCCACCTGCTCAAGTGCCAAATATGCTGACCCTTCGGGAGGACTCTGCAGCGTGGCCGCCACTATACTGACGCGCACTGTAACCACTGAGGCGCGACCGCCTGTGAGTCTGCCGCATGCCCGTTGCTAGGGCAGCTGTCCAAATTTTAGACCCTGTTGAGCCGGTCCTTGGGACCTTGGTACGAGAACAAGGTGATATTTCATTGGCTTGTGTTTTTTATAAGTAAAGACAGGTATGCATACAGGCTGAGATGTGACTGCTTTGATGAAGCTGAAATGAGTACCGTTTAGAAATTCCACATAGGTACCACGTAGCTATGGAGATGAGCAAGTCAGGTGAACTTAAGTACGGACAGAGTTTTTTCTTTTATTCGCATATTGTTTCCAGCTAAATTATCAGATTATTGTTTAATCACAGTGTTGTAACCAAGATTGTTTCAGCTGTGGTTGGAAGTCTTAGTGGAGCTGTAATTGTCAAAAGAAAGTTTGATTTATTCACTGCACTTAGGCTCTTGTGGTGTCATCGGGTTAGCATGGCCACATGCGGGTTGTCTAGCTGCCACATTAATCCACAATATAACTTCTCCTGTGGACATTCAGCATATCTCCAAGAGGCTACACATAATTAGCAATATTCAGCAGCTACGTACAGCAGCTACACTTCGCGTTTCGTCTTCAATTCTGTTATCTTGCATCTTCTTTGATTTGCGCTTCACTCCAATCCTCTGAGACATGTGTACAGTGGCTGAATGTTTAGTATGCATAGAGATTTTTCACAGCAGGCCACTTTCATTGCAGTTTTCATGCCTTTTTTCAGTCATTTCACCTATCCTCATCGACCCTGTCCAGAAATCTTTGATAATTAAGGAAGCCCATTCATCAGATTGGTGCCTATCACAGCAATAATGTTATCATAATCACAAAGTGGAACCACGTCGCACACTCGCAACTACAAGTAGAAAAGAAACAATATATTTCAGTATATCACTTTGGATACGCAAAGTCGTGCAATGGTCGAACTTGCGGCAGTAAGAGTAGAGACCGCTCTACATATCCCAATTGCCCTTCTCTTTGTCAACCAAACTAAACAAGTGTCACATACAGCACCAGTGTTTTGATTTCAGAGGTAACTGTAGGCTAGCATGTTAACTATATATGAAAGCATAATTTCGCCACCTATCTCTGTCGATACAGCGTACATGACATTTAATCGCGAGCACTTTCCTATTTTGATGCTCTGCATTAATACATATGCGTATTCTCCGTGAATTACGCAAGCCGCTAAGATTCACGCGCCAGCGCGCAACCGTATTCAGAGATAAGGAATGCAGTCGCGCGCGGTGTTCGGCCAATCGACGGAACGACTGCGTTCAGCACTCGGACGAGCTCCAGGAGCGATATACAATTTCTTTCGCAAAAATCGCTATCACTTTTCACTTCTTATGCGCCGTACGCTTCACGCGCTATCCGGCAAAACGGCTGCGTTTTGCGTTTGTGCGAGGCCCAGGAGTGGTATCCACATTAAAACAGATGAAGCAGCGGTGCATCGATCGAGTCTCTGATAACCTGCCGCAGATGCTTCAGAGTTGCAGCATTTGCGGCACGTGGTACACAGACATCTGCTCAGTGAAGGGTACGGAGAACAACAGTTTCGCGACATTTCTTTTTCGTTGTCAAATATGCTTGCAGTGGAACCACCGATGCCTCGTTCGCTTCAGGAATCGGGCCTTCCCCCTCCCCCTGGGATTCTCCAGCAATTCTTGTTCGAAAGAAGGATGGATCATGGCGCTTCTGCGTAGATTGCCGTCGTCTAAATGCCGTCATAAGAAAAGACGTATAACTCCTCCCTCGAATCGACGATGCCATCGACTGCCTTTTTTCAGCCTCCCACTTCTGTTCTATTGACCTCCGGTCGGGGTACTGGCAAATTCCTATGCATCCCGCCGACAAAAAAAAAACAGCGTTTATTGCGTCTGATGATCTTTATGAGTTAAATGTAATGCCATTTTGCCCTTGTAATGCGCCCGCCACCTTCAAGAGATTTATGGACACTATACTACGTGCTTTGAAGTGGGAAATATGCATGTGCTACCTAGACAATGTTGTTATTTTCGGAAAGACGTTTACTGAGCACAGCGACCATTTAGCCCTCGTCCTGGACTGCACGTGCAAAGCTGGCCTTGTGCTTAACTCTAAAAAGTTCCACTTTGGTGCACGTAAAGCGTTAGTGTTTGGGCACCTCGTTGAGAAAGACGGCGTCCGACCTAATCCAGCCAAGGCTGCCGCTGTCGAGTCGTTCAAGCCACCACTGTCTGTCAGAGAGGTGCGGAGTTTCTTGGGCTTATGCTCATACTTTCGCCACTTTATTCATCGCTCTGCGGACATCGCATGCCCACCGACCGGCCATCTTCAGAACGGCGTGTCTTTCGAGTGGACCCCTGAGTGCGACTCCGCCTTCCGCCAACTGAAATTTCTTTTTACGACCCACCCTGTACTTTGCTACTTCGATCCCTTCGCCCCCAAAGAGATTCATACCGACGCCAGTGGTTATGGTCTCAGGGCTGTGCTCGTCCAGCGCTCCTACAACAAAGGGCAATTGTTGCGTATTGGAGTCGCTTGCTCAGTAAGCCGAACCACAATTATACGGTCACCGAGCAGCAATTCTTCGCCGTCGTCTTCGCCACGAAGCGTTTCCGTTGATATCTATACGGACGCCCGTTCACTATCGTCACCGACCATCTTATCCTCTGCTGACTCGTGACCAATGTGGGCGGCTTACACGGTGGGCTTTCCGGCTACAAGGGTTTTACTACACAGTTGCCTACAAGAGCGGTCGCCGGCACGCTCAGCGGTCAGCGGCGGTCAGTATCACCATTTTTTCCTGATTTCACCACACTCAAAGCGGAACAGTAGAGAGACTGAACCCTGCGGTCTCTCCTTGGTGAGGCTGAAGACCCCCTCCGGTACGAACCACTTCTGCGTGAGAGATGGTCTCCTATGGAAGAGAAATTATTCTTCTACAGGCCAGCGCTTCCTCCTGGTGGCTCCAAAGAGTCTGTACACCTCTGTCATGCAGGCCATGCACGACGACCCTACATCTGTACATCTTGGATCGGCCCGAACACTCCACCGTACCCAGGCCCGCTTCTATTGGCCGAAAATGCGGGCCACGACTGAGCGGTACGTTTTCAGCTGCACTCAGTATCAACGATATAGGCGCGCTACTAACGTCGCATCTTGTCAGCTTCACGCTGTGGCACCACCTGCCGCACCGTTAGAGCAAGTGGGCATAGACCTCCTGGGCCCATTTCTCAAATCCTATCATGAGAACCGCTGGATAGGGGTTTGCGCTGATTACCTTACTCGGTATTGCGAAACGGCAGCCCGACCCTCGTCTACAGCGTATTATGTGTTCTCTTTTATGCTACACTGGACCCCCAAAAGTTATGATCAGTGACCGTGGTCGGCAGTTCACCGCAGACGTCGTGGAGCAGCTACTGCAATATTATCTCCTCTCTTCTTTTTTTTATATTTGTTATAGGACGTGTTATGCACGCAGTATTCCTTTTTATTTTGATATTTAAAGTACAAAGAGAAGACAGGCGAACGAACTGCCTCTCAGGAGAGTTCGATAAAAGGGCTTTCAAGACAATGCAACCAGACGGATTTAAATATTGCGACTGCCTGAACAAGCACAACAATTTGTGAAAATACACTGCACGTCAAAAGATCACTTCGCCTCCAACTATAAATTACCACGATTTTTTTCTCAGATATTTTTCATGACTCCTGCATTTATTGAATATCAACACTTGCATTCGCTTGAAGACATTGTATTCCCAAAAGAGTTTCTCTTTGCAGGAAGTGCAAAGATTGAATCACCGGTGTTTAAATTTCTGTTAGAGGAACAAGGAAATGAATTATAATTCTTGCTCCGACGAAATCTCACATTATGAAAAGCTGCAAGGGGACCAGTTCCTCTGCTACAGCATAAATCGTTCAATATTTGCCTTAATTAAAGTAAAAAAACTATGAAATAAGTTTGAAAATACGGTCAATGTGCCTGCAAGTTTTTAGTGAAATTTTAAGGAGACGGTACACTAGCCTACTGTAAACATTGTGTGAAATTTCATTGTTTTCTAGAGTGGAAGCTGTAATGATCCTAGAAAAAACAGTCCTATATCAGCCTAGCATTCCACCTTAGCACTGCTTCTCATACTTATGAGGCGTTTTCCTTTTGTTTTCCCTCCAAGAAGCAGACTTCAGGAAAAGGAATCAGAACACGTACGTTCAAAGTAGGCGTCCAGACAACTTCGTACAAAGGCGCAGCATTTTCTGCCAGCTGGCCTCGCACGCGCTGCACGAAACAGCTGTTGCGTTCTAGGGGCGACAGGATGATCACGTTTCGCTTTCTGGGAACACTTTTTCTTCTTGCAGCTTTCCAATGGATCCGCCGACACCGAGTCAATGTAAGGATGACTTGCTTGGCACAAGCCCTTGATCTCGCTCCACATATGCAATCTCCTGATAGTATTCGCGAATGTAATGCAGCACAAAACCCTGCCACACGAGAACCAAGGAAGGCTAACTAGCTTATCTTCGAGACTAGGCATGAGTCGGCTGTTCTGATTAGGAGCTTTGTGCGTGACGAGTTTGCTGAGCAACTACCTGACCGATGGTGTTACCCAGCGTGTGATAAGAAAGTAGCAATGTGATTGCAGGCTGGGTGACACCAAACATGCGCCGCTGGAAGACTGGGCTACCAAAATAACACTAATTCTTATCTTAGAACAGCAGTAGTCGCGGTACTCGAGAGGACAGAACTACGTTTTCTAACAGAAAGTGCGTTCATGCATTTTATTACGTATGAGAAAACCTAAATTTGAACAGTGCAGTCGCGGAGATAGTGAAATAGAACCGCAGAGCATCATGTTGCTTCAAGGATAGTAATGTATGTTTGGGCCGCTCACATCTCAATGCGCCGATTATTAACTAACGATGTCTCCCTGCAGAAAAAAAATAAACATGGATTCACTTTTCACAACGGCACCTCGCAAGTGCTCTTTGGTAAAATCCGGCGGCATTCATGCGAAAAAACTGTTCATGATCGCTGCACTCACCACTGCTTACACCTGGCGATGATTCGCATCATATTTCATTCCTAGGCGTGGCGAGGCCATGAAAGGTCCCACTCATTCCTAGAAAAAGGAACGCCCAACGTGTTGCACTGAGGGCAATGAACACACACCGGTATAACTCTCATTTTCTCGGCACAATCACCTCCCTGAAAACATTCCCTTAGACCAAAACATCTCAAGCACATACCCTAAAACTAATCTTGTAAAAGAAAACTTTCCAAGTATATAGATCCAAAGCAATTGGTTCTACAAAACAACACTTGCTGATGTCAATCCTTGCACTCTCTTCATGTAACCTTGCGGAAACCACGGTAAGTTGAGCGTGCCCGTAATACGACGCGAAGTTTGCAGTCCTCACCTTACGCTTCCTGAAAGCTCAATGAACCTCCAATGACTACGCAAAGCACTTCGATGGAGGCTATAAAGTTCATAAGTATGAAATACACAACTAAAGGTAATCACGAATATTTGATCTAAACCCGCTGGGAATTGCTTCTCACAATATGATGGCCTCTGCCTAAAATTTGTGTGCGATTAGTTGCCTTTCAATTAAACTTTGTTGGATCTCTCGGTAAATGGAAAGTGTCTATATGTGTCACCCTGGAACATACTGTCATTCAGTGCTTACCAAAAGGTTGCTTTCGTTAGTAGATTTCTGGGTTCAATATTTTCTAACATTATTTGGAGAGTAAATCTTTTACTTCCTAAATCCAAGTAGACCATTTTACGTTCTTTACAAAATAGCTGTGCCAGCCTTCAATTTAAGGCACTTCCCCTCATCACAAAATCACTACTCTTTCTTGTAAGCAATGAAGCAAGCAACCCGTGTTTATAAGTGAAAATAATCTCGCTGAAGACAGAATCCTAACATTAAACGCATAATCGCTCGAACACCGAACCATCGGTGTACAAAAATATGAAGTACTCCGACAACTGATTGGAATAGCTTTATTCGAAAATAGTGTTCGATACATCTAAAACATTTATTCATGCACAGATCCCCCTTAGCAAGAATTTGGAAAAGAAGTCCAAGACAGACAGGAGGGAGAGAACCCCTGTGTTTAAGAGCCATAGAATAAGCAGTAAAAATATCCTTTGTATGGAGCTCCGGGGGAGGGGGGCGGGGTTACTTTATCTGATGTAGTCAGCACTGGTAATTCTTGCGCCCTCGAGACTTCCTTCTTCCCCAGTTCACCTTACTTGAACTAAAAATCTTTTGATACTGCAACAGGCGAACACAACTACGGAAGCAGACGTTCTTTGGACAGAACAGCGTGAGTGCAGTCGAACCATTGCATTCTGTTATTGTTGATAGCGAATTCCTTCTAATCAGGCACTTTTTTTTGCATACCCTAGCATGTGGACAGGTTCAGTTCGAACCTCGCATTATCAACGGCCTCCGGGCGCCTGAAAACCGGTACCCATGGATCGTAAGTTTGGAACAAGCACGGAACCAAATTCTTTCCGCAATACCTACTTTTTTTTTGTAACATTAAACGCTGGCTATCCTCCGCGGTGGCTCAGTGGTTAGCGACTTCGGCTACCGAGCCTGAGTTCCCGGCTTGGAACCCGGTCGCGGCGGCCGCGTTTCGATGGAAGTGAAATGCACAAGGCACCCGCGTGCTGTGTGATGTCAGTGTACGTTACAGATCCCCAGGTGGTCGAAATTATTCCGGAGCCCTCCACTACGGCACCACTTTCTTCCTTTCTTATTTCACTCGCACTTTCCTACCTTTCCTTACAGCGCAGTTCGGGTGTCCATCGAGATGCGAGACAATTACTGCGCCATTTCCTTTTCTCACACAAAAAACAAAAGTTTTTCAACGTTGGCTGCTCGCACCACCTAACTTTACTTAAATTCTCGCATCCATGTGAATTGGCATAGTTACTTCGGACGTTCCACGTCGGGTACAAGATCCACTCAGGATGGGCGTGCTGCAAGCTAGCAAGCTAGTTCTCAGACGCTTTTCTTTGCAAATCTCTGATTATGTTATAAAGAGAGAAAGCTTTGTTGTTTCTCGTTCTTGTTTCTTGAATTCTGACGTGCAAAGGCAACCGATTTACTTCTAAAGCGCCTGGTAGTAGACCGCATTAGAGCAATTTCAACCGCTGCTGCTTTAACGCGTTAGGAATATAAAGTCCAAACGAACGAAAACCCGGTGTCTGTCCTTCTATCGGTGTACAGCCTCCGAGGAAGCAGAAAAAGTGCGGGACGCTTCGGCTTAGCCCTTTCGGAGTGGAATGCGGCAGCATGTTGCAGTGCTGCCACGGTATTACGCAAGTACGCACCAGTACACAAGGACACTTTACGAAGTAAAAGAACACTACTCATTCACGAGGTCCACTTTCATTGCGTTCGAGCGAACGAACCTTCGTAGCGTGTTTTGTGCGCGCTGGCTTCTTAATATCAAAGGCCTCGGCTCGATTCCCCTGTATCTACCGAAAACTTTTATTTCGAGGTTATCATGTTACACCAGCTTTTCTACGACAAGAGCTCGTTAACATTGTCGCATTAAAAGGTCTGTGGTTTATGTGGGTTTAACCCCCCAAAGTGACTCAAGCTATGAGGCACGCCGTAGTGAAGGGCTCCTGGAAATTTCGACCGCCTGGGGTTATTTAACTTGCACTGACATCGCGCAGTACATGGGCCTTTATCATTTCGCATCTACCGAAATGCAACCGTCGTGGCCGGAATCGAACCAGCGTCTTTCGGGTAGGCAGCCGAACGCCATAACCACTGAGCCACCACGGCGCGTTAAAAGCAAGAAAACCTTCGCACACTCATGACCTTCAGTGTGATTCCACCTTCGGTACCAGTGAAAAATCAGCGTCGCTAGCCGCTGCTTTAGAGCGCTTGGCCGCCACCGCAGCCTTCCTCCTCAAAGCTTCAACTGCCTGCCTCCCACGGGCTATTTTGGCTGTAGTCGTCCTCATTAACTTTCAACTGTGCATGGTAGAGACAAGATGCAAGAACACGTGGGCGCTTCCATGTAAGAGCCCAAGATCGAACGCGTAGATCGAACGCAGGAGAACACGAGCACTTCGGCGAGTAAGCCAAAGTGCAAATGCGCGGCCACTGAGATGCATACGCTTGATGGCAGCTCATCAAGGACTTGATCAAACCGGCTGTCTCATTTGAACAAACTGGACAGCATCCCTAATGATTTCAAAGTATCGGAAAAGACGCCAAAAAGCTTTCTCTCCGCGTGTTAAACTGCCAGCCTCTAGAGCCGTGGCACTATGTACACAGCTGCACAAAGACGGCGCCACCAATCTGTGGCGCAAGCGATAGTTTCTGTCGCTGCGCAAAGGCGGCAGCACCAGCCAGTGAACTCACATAATCGGAGCCCGTATGCTGAAGCATTTCCATCCGCATCAACCACGTTGATGTCCCGTGGGATTTTTTCGCCATCGTCAGCCTAACTACGACCCCAGAAAGACACGATCGTTTCCTGTCTCCCTCGAATTGAAACGGTCATTCGGCTGAGACCGCCTTATCCCCGAAGACTTCTTAATCTCATCCGCCCAATTGAATGTCTTCCGACCCC
This sequence comes from Amblyomma americanum, assembly GCA_030143305.2. Taxonomy (NCBI): domain Eukaryota; kingdom Metazoa; phylum Arthropoda; class Arachnida; order Ixodida; family Ixodidae; genus Amblyomma; species Amblyomma americanum. The sequence continues at coordinate 88,982 of JARKHS020031301.1, read as the reverse complement.
TGTTATTCTTGGCTGCTTCAGGAATCTATTCCGGAAGTGCTCTTAACGACAATCGGTTACCCTATCCTGCTTTCGCATTACATCTCCTGTCCATGCACAATTCTTAATTCTGATTTCGACTGGGATGTCGTTAACTCGCGTTTTTTCCCTGACCGACTTGGGCACTTCCTGTTTCTTGGCACTACACCTATATTTGTCGTTTCCATAGCTGGTTGAGCTGTCCTCAACTTAATATCGCCCTTTACCTAAGGCTCGAAATTTAAGCCCAGTAGGTGAGTACTGGTTAGATAAAACTGCTCTGTACTTTCTACATCAGATATATTGGTAAGGTACTATTCTTGACCTGACAGCACCTACCGAGTGTACTCCGCTTTATTGTTATTCGCCTTGTTATTCCACCCTCGTGGCCCGGGTCACCCGTAACTACCTGTCCCACGTATATGCATTCCTTTCGCACTTCGAAAGTTTCTCTCCCTTTCTCAAACTTCTCTTCCATTGCGAGAATGTTGAGTGTTAGTTTATTTTTGCGTATTGATTTTTAGTCTTGTGGCGCGTTGACACTTTGGCATTCAGCGGCGGGAGCGAGAGGAATACGCCGCCGCGGCCGAGATCACGCCGAAACACCCAGTGGTAAGCCCGATCGGTACAGGACCGATTTCTACCGCCGGAAAAAAATCCGCTGATTCTCATCGGCCAATACCACGGCTAGTAGGGCAACAATTGTTGAAAGCAATTGTTGCCCTCCTAACAATGAGATGGCGCAACTAGGCTAAACTTATCGTGCGTCTCTGTTTTTAAAATGAGAACGAAACTGTGTAACGTCCAGAAAAATAGCTTACGGTTATGGTAGGCAGACAGCGTCGGTTAACCTCTTACCATATCTGCGTACGACGTCAGCAGACGACGAGCGACTACAAAGCGGTCGGCACGTGTGAACGTGGCAGCATTTAGAGGGCCATGGATTTCGGTCGCTCTCGCCGCCGAATGCCCAAGTGTGAACAAGCCTTTACCGTTATAAATTCTACTCTGCACTTTTAGGGTCGGTGAGGGAGAGGGAAAGGAGGAGGGGGAGGCGAAGGGTGGTTTAATGCCTTGGGCGTGGTGGGTGGTTGGTTGGATAGCACTGTCGCCCTCGTCTGAGCTGCTGCTGGAATCGCTGTTGTCATGTGGCAGCAACACAGACAACTCTTGGGCCTTTTGCCTCACGAAGTGCGGCACCCTCAAAACACAACCGAGCAAAGACGCTACAACTGTGTGACTGCGTCAAAGGCCTACACTTGCTTCTGCCTTTGCGTACGATACGCCGAAGCCCGAGGCCTCGCACCGATTTCTAGATGTGGCAGAAGTGGCTCAGTCACGCGACCTCATCTCGAAGCCGCTCGGCCACACCGAGTTTTTTTCTCGGAGTGCGTCAGAGCCCTCTGTGCTGGAGGCGAGTACTCTAAAAGCACTAGCCGAATGTAATCAAAGCGGCCGGTTTCGACCAGCCGAATGTGCGGTCGCCTCTCAGAGCGCTCTACAACGATCTAAAGCGACCAGTCGAAGACACCATATCGCCATAAGCCAGAGCCGGCCTGCGTATACCCACGGCGCGAGCTCCGACGATGCAATCTGTCGCTGCCAAATATTCGGTGCTCGCGCTAAGCTTGGCGCCATGCGCCACGCTTTAATGAACAGAGAACTAATTAAACTGGGAACTGGCCAGCAATCTAATTACAGGAAAATTATTGGTGTCAAGTTAAGAACAAGAAGGAAAGAAAATGAGAAGGCCTAGTAATTTGCGGGATAATGTGCTCATAAGTAGATACTGGAGAGATCATTCAGGTTCATTCTGAGGCACACAGCGCGAAAGCCACGCGAACAAACACAAAATTTGTAGCTAGCATATGCTGTATTTTCCGGACTATAGTCCGCGGATTGTACATGTTTAAAAGCTTAAAGGGACCCAAAAAGGGGGTCTCAATAAAGGTGCGATATGTCTGGTATGTTAAAAGAAGTCGGTTCATAATTATCCCCCAGCCAAAATTATTTCAATGCGTTTTGTGGAAGCTGAGGTATATGCAGACAAAATTTGAACTTCCGCGACTTCGCGCGTTTCCCTCTCCCGCACGCCAAAACGGCGGCGCTCCTCCGCCGGCCCCACTCACTCGGCCCCTCCGCTACTTCCGCCGGCTGCGGCGCAAGCGGAGTGGCCGCGGCCGCGGCAGCGCGTGACGTCTGAAAGAATTTGGCGCTGTGAACCAATGATAACCCCGGCTGCTGACGTCATTTGCAAGACGTGACGTCGCATGCCAGGTTTTCATGCGAAAGCCCGGCACCGCGCGTCGCCGCGAGGTGCGAAAGCGATAATTTTTAAAAATGTATTGTAAATTTCCCGCCCGCTTCTGAGGTCTTGTACGCAGCATGGACACTCGGTGGCCTGTACTCTACATAGTGCAGGCATTTTAAACGCAAGCTCAAACACCCCTTTCTGTGGCTCTTTAAATTTCGCTTGGTGCGGACTACATGGGGGGGGGGGGGGGGGCGGACTATCCATGATTCAAGTTTTTCAGATCGCTTGGCCTAGCAGATAAAGGCTAGCGTGGGTGTCGAAGTAAAAAAAAAAAGCGGCATCTTACTGCCAGTGCGACGTTTAGCTGTGCAAAACTGTATAGATAAATAACCTCTGATATGCAATCACCTTTGATATGCAATCAAAAACTGCTGGCGGGTTCTCCAGTGGCTAGTTTTCGTTGCTTAACTTTGTGAGCGCACGCGAGGACAGCTTGATTAATGACGCCATATGCGTCGTAGTTCTTCTTGAAGAAAAGTTGCGATGGCTGCACAAAGAGAAAGAGCCTTTCGAGCAGGATTCAATCTTTGAACTGGAGAATACGCAAGCGGTACATAAGCACCGAGCAGGGGAGAAAGAATTTGACGTTGATGAAAAAAGTGCACGGTTGTGGGCTGGTACCAGAAAGGTATTAAGAAAATCTGTACTGCATCTGTGAGACATAGCGGATAGTCAAAAACTTATTTTCAGCCGAAATTTGTATCTGCGGACTGTACACGGGATGCGGACTATAGTCGGAAAATACGGTATACACCGCGGACACCTGTATGAGGGAAAAAGGAATTGGTTGCTGAGATTTCTTACCATTTTTTCGTGGTTACCCACATAGTTAGACTGGATTGCGCAAGCCGTAGCATGCAATCTCGGGCGCTTCAGGTCAGTACGAAATGTTATATTTTAGGCGTCTGGGAAATACCGAACGTATATGTTTGCAATCAACACCCCCCAAAATGCGGTCGCAAAGCTCCGAGTTACCTGCAACATATAGTATACACTATTCAAATCGACTTTGCCACAAATACCCCAACAAACATTTCCGCGTTTAGAGACCAAAAGCGTCACATATGTGTTTATGAGGGCGAGCCGCTGCGCTTCTGTGCCGCTTAGTTCAGGTGAAACGATTTGGCGCTCGTTGTGCGCGCAGTCGTACACTGCATCGCCAGGCTGAAGCGAAATTTTCATCCGTGCCTTTCTTATAGAAGATTCCCTTTTGCGCTCTAAACATGAATATATTAGAGCAAGAAGAGAGTAAGCTGTCATCTAGAGCACTCTTTTTCATGAATGGGAGTGCGCTAGAGGACAGCTCACTGCCTTTTTCACTCCTTTCGGTTTAGGATGGATGTACACTACTCTTCGGAAAGAACCCATTCTACAAAGGGTCCAGATGCGAAAGAATTGCGATGCAGCTGACGGTCGCAGTATTCGGGCATGGCTACAGCCCAGTGGCGGTTGTGAAAGGACAGCACCTTCTGCCTTCCCCCTTTGGCAGGAAATTTTGACGAAAGAAACATACAAAACACCGTTTTTCGGAGCAGAAATTACAAAAAAATGCGTAGTCAAACCGTTATCTCCACCGCACCTTCTTGACTGCCTCATTCAAGAATATTCCGTACACCAAATTCTGGCTCTACCGCGTCGACATACCCGAAAATTATACGGTAATTTCATCATAAAAATCGATCTCTCTGCAGATCTCCCTTTGGCAGGCTTGGATTTTTTTCCTGTTAATCTTTTTTCTTTTTCTATCGTCAAATGCAGTACCCTTTGGTTTTCTATGGCAGTCTTGACTGCTCGATGGGAGCGATGTAAACAATTTCAAAAATAGTACCTCACAGTTTTCTAATTTTGAAAACTTTTGTCCAAGAATGATGCGCATATGACCTCAGATATGTTTATTTATTTATTTCTTTACTTATTTATTCATTTATTTATTTATTTTTACTTCACAGGCCCGCAAAGGGACATTACATGAGGCCTGGGCTCACAAATGTATTAAGTGATTAGGTCTTCGATTGATGCCATGAAGCGCTCAGGGGTGTGAAGTAGAACAGTTTCTATTGCCAAGTTGTTCCGCTCTCTGGCAGTCCGGCGGCTAAAGAAATACTTGAAATGGGCAGAGGTGGATGCTCGAGGAGGATGCACTACTTTCGTGCGGCTAATACGGCCTAAATGACGTTGGCCTGGGGTGATGGTGATAGGGCTCAGGGGTGAATGATAGAATTCGGAAAAAACGCAAAATCTTGTAATCTTTCGGCACGGTTCAAGGAAAAGGAGGTTAAGTCTAGATTTTAGCGATGTGACGCTGGTATGTTAATAATAATCTGAATATATGAAACGCACCGCGAAATTCTGGATGGATTCCAGGACTTTGGTAAAGTTGATTTTATGAGGGTCCCAGATAGCAGATGCATGTTCAAGTTTTCGCATGAGTTAAGTTAAATAGGCGGTTAGTTTTACTGAGGGCGGAGTAAGCCCTCAGGATATGATATGATATGACAATCACGAGGCGAAATCTTCACAATGTGGTAATGAAAGCCAGATGAAACAGCTTTATATGACCACTCTATCACATTGCAGAAACAGCATCTGTTTGTTGTCGCCATAAGTTTCCGGGTTTAGAATTTGCTCAATAAATTTGTTTGGTGCGCAAATGACTTGCACGCAACCTCGCTCGAAAGATGTCATAATCAGTCTGAGCTTGCGCATGTGCCATAAAGCTCCACTGCCGCCGCTGCTCGCATCTCATTAGACTAGACAGACAGTCGCGCTTCTAGCGGAATCTTCTGTCCCTGCCTCGATCTTTTGGCGAATCTTCATGACAAAAAGTTTGTCCACAACATCTGAGCTGCGTGCTGTGGGCGTGTAGCGATAACGCCTGGTTTGAAACGCCCTGGATGTGGATATGCGCTGCTACATTCGTGGGACTGCATCGCCTTCCCTTTCTTTTCTTCGCGTGGCAAAGCTGGCAGCCGCTCATTAAGTCAGGAGTTTGCAGCTCAGGCGTTCTAGAAAAGTGTTTTGCCCTTTGCGCATGACGCAAACAAACAAAATCTCTTCTTAGGCGATGGTTTTGAGTTGAAGTAAGCCTAACCATTTCATAATCATTTTCATATGTCAGTATGCGAAAGGAATATATTCTAATTATCTCAAGGTACCCAATACGTATAATGTAAAAAGTTTGAGTATTGCAGAACGCGGCATTATAAAAGCGCGAAGTTTGTTTTTTAGGCGCCAGTGTTTCCTCATTTGGTTATCTTGTGGATTGTATGCATTTTCACTATGCCTGTGCACCTCTCCAGACCAGATTCACCACTTCGCCACAGTATATCTGCACGAACGGAAATCTCTAAAATCAGGTTGTTCACAGCCTTCCACTCCAAACATAAATTGTCAATCGTGCTCCCACAGGCGGCCGTACTGCGATGGGTCAATCATTCACAATAATAGAACTAAACACGGCTATCGCTGAGTCAAACAAGAGAAAGTCTCCGGGTAATAAGGTGAGCTATGAAGCTCTTGCAAAGTTACCTCATAGCTGCCGACTTCGCCTGCTAGAATATGACAACTCTTCCTGGCTTTCTGGTGAGGTGCCTGTGGAGTGGAAGCTGGCTAAAATTATTCCCATCTTGAGACCTACAGAGTAGCTAACTAGTCATCTTTCCGGCCCACAGCCCTACTGAGTTGTGTAGGTAAACTTATGAAGCGTACGATCCACAAGCACATAACATGATTTCTCGAGAGCCGATATTTGTACCCCCCAAGAAATGAAGGCATTTCGTCAGCAGAGGCCTGCTATTGGCAATGTCATTGCCTTTGTCACATCACTTGAAGAAGACCTACTTTCTGGCCGCATCCCGATCGCTCTGTATCTCGACGTCAAGGTTGCTTTTGATACTTTTTTCACCACGCTATTCCCGCAGCCTTGGGCAGTCTTGAACTTGGAGGCAAGCTGTACAAGTGGACGGAGAACAATTTAAAAGAGCAAAAAAATTTTATGGGTACCCAAGACGTCCAAACATTGTCTCACGCAGTAGAGCAGGGCGTACCACAGGGTGCTGTGCTCAGCCTCCTTTGTTCTATATCACACAAAAAAAATAACACGGAACCTGCCACAAGGAGTGCACATCATGCTTTATGCAGATGATTTCTGCATCTGGAGCGAATTGAGATCATACCATGTCACGCAGCGACGTCTTCAGAAACCAGTACTAAACATCTCCACCTACTTGGAACTTGGCACCCCAAGGACTTCATCTTCCCCCGGAAAAAAGTGTTGCCATGGCATTAACCGGGGAATAAATGGCCAAATATCCGCTCCTTCTTGATCAGAAGCCGCTGCCCTGTGTACGGACCCAACGATTCCTCGGCACTGTCATCGACCAAAACCTCTCTTGGACTCCCAATGTTAAAAAACTCCGTGCGTAAATAGCAGCAGCATCAGAAATATTCAAATCTATGGCGGGAACACGCTTGGGCTGCAAGTGTCGCTCTATGGTTCTCCTTCACGAGGCCTATGTTAATGGTCTCTTGTGATATAGTTTACCAATTTTGCAGAATATGTCTCCAACAAATAAGAGGACGCTGCAGGCAGCGCGGAACACCTGCCTGCGCATCTGTCTCGGCGTCCCGAACAGCTCCTGCACCTCTGGAACAGTTACGGAAGCAATATGTCTAGCGCTCAAAGTCATCGCCGCAGTGGTAATGTTTTGAGTCCATCTATGTCGCATACTTCAAGGAAATAAACACTTCCTGCACCAAGTCCATATACCCCACCGCATTTCCGGCTTTGGTCAAGCTCTGCAGCTACTGCACCTTCCTGTCATCAGTCAGCCATGTAAACTACTGGCTCCAAAATTTCCTCTTTGGACACCCTCACTTCTTGAAATCAAGCCGTTGACACCGGTACCGGGCGTCGCCGCGAAGAACGGCGTGCCACAGGCTGCGCTGCTACAAGCTGCTCCGATCTACTTAGCTGAGGAGTATTCGCAAGACACACACATATTTACTGATGGCTCAACTTCTCACCACTCCTCATCATGCGGCCTTTATGTGCTCTCATCAGGCCAAATGCTTTCATAGCGCCTACAGCGTAGGACATCATCCACCCCACCAGAGTTATACGTACTAAAACATGCTGCCTCCTATGTCTTTCGCCATAAGCCGAGGCGCTGGGTAATCTTCACGGACTCACAAGCAACGCTGCAAATCTTCTGTAACCTACTGAAGAGAACAAATCACCAGCCAATTTCTCATGGCATTGGATAACTGCACCTCTTGGCTGTTGCTGAAGGTCACTGTATATATTTTTAATGGATATCAGGTTACTGCGGCATCCTGGCGAACGAGAGTGCATACGAAGCGGCCCGCAAAGGTCTACGGCTCGTAACTATAAGCGCATCCTTTTCACAAAATCAGATGCGTCTCAACTTGCCAATTGATATTCCCGGGTGTAAAAGAACCGCCTCTGGAACATGCCAAGTCATCTAAACCCCTTTCTCCATTCCATCGGCCCACAGTTCAAATGAAGACTACTAGTCGGGCTTCCGCGTCATCTACAAACAATTTATCATAGTCTCCGTCTTAATGTTGCATTTACAAACAGTCTACGATACCGTTTCAAGTAGGCAGACAGTCCGTATTGGGAGAACTGCGGCTCAATTCAGATTGTACTTCATATCCTCTTCGAATGTCGAGCTTATGCCAAGGAACGTGCGAACTATGAACAATGCATGGTGTCCGTCACCCAAGTGCCCTTCACAGTGGACTCTGTATTAGGTCATATAGGCTGCTACAGACAACAGCGACATGCAATTATATTTTTATTTTACTATTTAGAAGCTATTGGCATTTTAGACAAACTCTAAATTGCCCGAACATTTGATCACTCCGCTGTACATGCACAGAACTTGACTTCGGTCTCATTCAATGAAGCCGTCGTGCAGTGAACTAATGCGTTCCAAACTTTTTCAATGGCTTTACTGTTTTCTGGCACCCTTCTTCCATCTTTATTCCCCAATTCTCACCGCTACGCAGAGTAGCATGTCAGCGAATATTCACGCCGGCTAAAATTCCTATTTTTCATTGAAGAGCTCTCTCTCTCTCTCTCTCTCTAGGCACCTCTCAGTGGTGAAATCTCTTAGTGATACTAGCAGTAAATTCTGATTCGGAACATTTTTTGGACCACTTGAAGATGCAATTTGAAGTAATCTGGAACAGTGGAAAGCCGATTTAGAAGCACTGCGGAGAACAAAAATTTCGCATTTCTCGCCCTTTGGACCCACGAAACATAGATTCATAAGCATTCAAAAGCCCGCAGGTTTCAGTTGCCTGAGGTCTTAGCCCTACAAATAATAAAAGTCGGGCGCACAATTAACTTTACAAAGCTCTTGTGAGGGCAAACAGTGCTGAAAAACTTCCAGCGTAAGTGAAAGAGCGCCTCGGCACTACAATTTTTGCTAATGGCAGGAATTACTCACGATTTGTCAGATTTATGTTGTACAGTTAAACATGGGTTAAATTTATGGATGGTGTCACCGAATGTTTCCTTGAAGAGCGCATAATTTGAATATATTTGCTAGCACACTAGCTCAAGTTGGATGCTATGTGGATCTCCGCACTTATTTGCAGAGCTCTAAAGAGTTAATAAATCGCCGCCTAAGAATGTGTTCCGTTTTTCTTTTGTCAGCCAGCTCTGTGACGTATTCTTACAGAGCTGCATAGGCGTTATTCAGAATAAGCTTTTCAGACTCAATCGCCTGCATAAATTTGTGAGCGAGGACAGTTTTTTATCATTGAGTGTCCTGGATGAAGCAATTGCCGTTAACAATGTAGCAAGTCTGCACAAATCCTGCACGACGTATTGCGCGTTCACTTCGTTTAAATGGACGACAGAGGGTCGGGGTTGCCATGTTGTTCAATTGAAACGAGCGGCAAAGTACGAGCGCATCAACTTCAGTTGTGCCCACCTATAACGAACGCTCACCTAGTATGAATGCGATCGATGTGAAAGTCATGAGATTCGTTATGGATATAGCACTCTGCCTCGGGTATAACGCACGTATCTGGACGCGGTACTTGGTTCGTAACGAGGACGCATGTGCTACCAGCGCGCGTGTGAGAAGAATATGCTGCGAAGCTGCGGTCTTTAACACGAATGTGCCGCCTTTGTCATAGCTAACCGGGAAATGGTGGTTACTGTCTATATCAAACGATTCTGGACAAAAACCATTTTTGCACGGCAGATTTTGTGAACGCAATATTTCCATATATTATCAGATTTACTATAAAAATCAATATATCCGCAGATATTCCGTCGAGAGGATTGCATGTTTTTGCCATACTCATAAGCGTTCTCCATTGAGAAGCGTATAGGATTTGACAAGTTGGTTAAACATGCTAAAGGGAACGATGGCGCAGCATCTAGTAACGAGGATAGCAGGAGAGCGTACACAAGCACAAGCGCGAATTTTCAACCTTATTGTTTGGCTGCCACTACGCGGAATTTACACAAAGAAACACGCCCCACAAAGTAAAGAAAACCAAAGCAGTGATGCACGTGGACGCGATGTGCGAAGCAACAAATCAAGATAACGCGCACGGAAAGCAACGTAATGACTACACAGCAGCACGGTGAACATCCCTGTCGCAGATGACAAACTATACAAACATTACGTAAAAGACGGCAATAAAACAGGCTAAAATCTAAGCGAATCACGAATATATCACCGAAAGAACCTGACGGAAAGCCACGTCGCAAAAGAAAAAAAGAGAATGGCGAAGAATGACTAAAAGCGCCAAAATAACATAAGAATGAAGCCTAAAACGCCAACAGAACACAGCTAAAGAGATCTAAAAACTAACTTGAATAACATAACGCATAAAACGGAACTACAAAGCAGCAATTACACGGCTAAAATTTGATGACAGGTGAATGAACGCAAACTTTGCTCAAAAGCACAAAAGCATGCTCAAACGAGTTCCGGGCCTCGTCGCGGTAAGAAAAGAGGAATAACAAAACCAAAACCACCTCTTAGTTAGGTTTGCCATCCAGAGAGCACTTACATTCGGTGTGGAAAGTTCATTTCTTTTTTCGTTAGACAATTGATGCCGCGCTAACGCACGTCTTCTCTGCTCGCCCTATTTCGTTCGCTTCTACAACTTCACGGATAAGCTGATCTTCGAGCTTATAAATAACAGGGCATTTTTTCAGTAGTGCACTGCAGTTGCATAACCTGCCGAGTTCGGCTACATGGTCTTCAGTTTGTTATTGACGTAATTTTTTGCGATGTTTTTTCAGACGCTCTTTTATGTACCTCCTATGTGGCCTATGTAGCAGGCACCACATGTTAGAGGCATCTTGTAAACGACTTCTTCTGAAGACGCTACGAATTTGTTCTCGTGGTTAACTGTGCATTTCCGCTTCGCTCTCTTTACTTGGTGGAATTTCTGGCAAAGGGCAGGAAGCATGTTCATCATGCCGGAGCCAAAATGCTTCGCCAGAACCGAGCCCCGGTGGACCAAAATCGTCACTCTGAACCGGAGCGATACACGAGCCAGATACCTTGTTTTTGCAAGTAGATCGATTTGTCGTAACAGAAGTGGAGGTGAGATAGAATTTCAATTCTAAAAAGGCAGACCTCTTCACACCAGCGGCGTTTTGAAAACTTACTGCGCCGTGGTGGTCTATGCACTCTTCTACGCACGGCAGGAATTCATGGTGCGGTAAAGAATAATATCTCTTTAACGTCAACCGAAAAGACCCAAAGCTTTCTTGAACCCTGCGTTTCTAAAAAATCAATGACTGACAAGGAAAAGGGTCTTCAATCGCTAGTATTCCCAGCTTCCTTTGTAAGTACAGCGCAGTTTGAACCTGTAGCCACATTTAACCAATGGGATGACGCCGCCAAACTCAGGAACGTTTTCTTCAGCTTGGAGGAAGGTGCTCGTACGTGGTACGAAAACCGTAACCGGCTTTCGCCTTCCCGCAATTAAGAGATATCTAAGTGCCTCCAAGGAATTTTAGCCTATGCTAGTGATGTCATTTTCTGTTCAGATAAAAAGTGTCCTTGAAGCCTACCGATTAGCTGAGCAGTTATGTGAAGACTGTGGTGCGGCTCTAAATTTGCATAAATTTAAAGCTGTCTCGTTAGGTTGCTGGCAAGGAAACCAGATATTTTTGACGGCATAAGCTGGAACTCGATTCCCTACATTGTCATGGAGTTTCACTACATCAGATCCGAAATAAAGATATTACAGAGAGTCACATATTGCATCGTTCAGGCGCTAAATGCAGGCTTGGGTGAGCCGGGAGCTCTGGATTTATTTTCCGGCATAAATTCGCGCATTCTTCTTTGTTGCAATGCACGTGTGTGTATTCCAAGTGATGCATTTTGCGAGGAAGACGGTACAAGCGCTGCCTGTGTGGCGCTCTCAACGGAAGCCCATGTGTCGATACAATTTCTTTCTACCTCTAGAACCTGGCCTTGTTCACTTGTTTATTCCTATAGTGTCTCTTTCTGGGAGCTACAAGCCATACCTTTCCGCTAACTGAGCTTGAAAGACAACTGATTTTTTGCCTGCGTTATCTGTTTTCTCTTACTGGTCATGGCCGCCCAGGAGCTTTGTGGGCTTCCCTTACGGAGGTTGCTGATACATTTCATTTGCTCACTGTTCGCTTTTATTTGCAAGTTTTGTTTTACATGTCAAGACAACAGATGGCAAAGGTACCCTCTGCCCGCGCATCGTTAGCTTTACGTTTGGTTTTGCAGTCTCACGATGGATCGCCATGCTGAACGGCTTCGTTCAACTAAGCCTCTTTGTGGTGAAAACGATAAAGGTTGTGGTAGTGAAACTTTTATTGGCTCCAAAAGAGTACGTACAGAGAGGTATGATTGGGCCGACTCTTAAGAGGCCGACCCTCAGAGATAATAGGTCGAGTTCCTAGTACGGGACCCCGGTGGCGTCGGCTGCTGTCAGCGCGTTCTCAACCAGGGCCTTTTGGGCCTGTAGGTTTAGAGCAGCCGAGCAGGTTCACCTCCCAGTCCTCTTTGTTGGAGTTGGGGTAAGGGGGATAGCAGGGCTGGAGGGGTAGGTCCACATCATATGGCAGATGTCCGAAAACTTATCCGCGCAGTGCGGACAGCTGCCCGAGAAAGAAAGTTCGAAGTGTTTGAGAGCTGCCGGACACAGCAAAGTAGTAGCGCCCAGGCTAATCAGAAGCAGCTCCTTCGGCTTTCAGAGACCTTTACACAGGCGGGCATAAAGGCCCTGTACAGATTTATAGAGTAACACAATGTCTTTGTGGGAGTAAGCCTGAGTGGATTCGAGTTCCTTTTCGTCGGGGTCGGAGGGAAATGCCCGGTGAGAGAGCGCGTGGACGGCGGCGTCTGCTGCCTCATTTTTCTGAAGGCCCATGTAAGCAGGAGCCCAAACAATATTCCGGTGAGCGGGTCCCTGGTGTACGCGCTGTTTCGGAGAAGGCGATAGGCTGGGTATGGTACCGAGCCCTGCTCGAAATTCCGACACGCCGCTCGTGAGTCAGAAATAATTCTTTTGGAAGTGGGATGAGATGCAGCCCATGCAATGGTGACCTCCTCCGCGTGTGTTATGTCACAGGCTCTGAAAGTAAGACCATTCACTGTTTTGGGCTAGTAGACAACTTCTGGCAACGCGCGCACGTGAAATGATTAACGAAGGAGGAGGAAGAATACAGAATGGCTCGAGTGTGGTCGATTGCTGCGTTTGCTCTCTTCTTGAGCCCTAGTTAAAACTTATTTTGGCCACGAGGTTGTTAGTTCAAACCAGGACTTGGACGTAGAGTCCTCACCGTCCGTCATGAGCTCTCTGGGTCTTCAGCCGCCGCTGCCCTTCTTGCTGAATCCTGGTCATCCTGCCATCCACGGGCCCAATGCCGTTCTGCAATTACATGCCGGCGTCTGATGCCTCCACACTGCCCGCGGACCAGTGAAAGGCCATCCTGCTGAAGTGCTTCGGACTAGAAGGTCAGCGCATTTTCTGCAAATTATGGATTTCGTCTACTCGAGCGCCTACGCCTACTTCATCACACTCCGATGACGAGGCGCCTCGCCGTGCCGAATTCGACGAGGCGGTGGTCAATCCTGGCGGAACACTGCAATTCTTCCGTGAATGTGATCGCCGCGCGTCATCGTTATTGCCGTCGAGTGCAAGCTACAGGAGGGACAGCTGAATAGTACATAGCTGTTGTTCGTAGATTTGGAGACTGCAGGATTGGGAGCCTAGCGGACGCCGTGATCAGGGACCAGTTGGTGCAGAAGACCACTAGTCAGTGTTTGCGTGATCAGCTTCTCATGAAAGGCTCTTCCTTGACTCAGTGGCGGGCCGTGCACCTTGCTCAAAAGTACAAGCAAGCTTCCAGTGAACCCAAGGAGATATCTGAAGAGGTCGCTCCAGTACAGCGCATTGGATGCGAGCGCGCATCGAAACAAGCACCTCAGACCTATTGCCGCATATGCCATGGCCACATATCGAATCCTTTATCTACACTTCCATAGCGCATGTGCAACCCCGGCGGTTCTACTGCCCACCTGGCGAACAACCCCGCATTCCGGGCCCGATAATAGAAGTGCCGCCGGTGCGACAGTGGGCCATTCGGAGTCTCTCTGCAAGCCGTTTGATCGTCAAGTTGATGCCGGACTACCCCAGCAGTGCGGCTATTCTACATGTTGATGGTCAGAAAAATGGAATTTTCGCCTCCGCCCTGATTAAGGCATGTCCATGCGCTTCCTGATTTACGCCGGCTCATTAGTGCCTGTTCTTGCTGAAGACCTTTATCCCTTTGATTTCGCGGATCCCTGCCCGCTTAGATCAACCGCAGTTAAACTACTGGACTACCCTAAGTCTAGAAATGTCATCCAAGGGTGCTTTCTTTCAGCAGCGAAATTCCACGATCGTACCGCCTGTATCCTACCCGACAGTCGTGCTTGGTCTGGATGTCATTGCGGCTGTACAAACGACGATCAAATATGCATTGCTGAATGTCTTTCCGTGACTCCTCATACACCCCTCTGAGCTACTTCTGAGCTACTTTCGAGCTTCGAGCATCTCTTCTCCAAGAAATGTGCACAAGCTTAGAATACAGGACTCCAGTCCTCCTTTCACTTGCTGGCTCCGACGGTTGCCGTTTGCCATTCGCGAGCAATTTTGCGCGGAACTACAGCCGCTAGAAGCTCAAGATATTATTGAACGGGCCAATGCTTCTAAGTGAATTTCTCAGACAGTCGTTGCTCGGAAAAGGGACGGCCCCCATCCACATGTGCGTGGATCTGCTTGAGCTGAAGACAATTGTAGTTGATAGTTTCCCTTTGCCGCAAACAGAAGAGTTCCTGCATAGCTTGGTCGGGTCGCGCTGTTTTTCGAAGTTGTAGCACGCCTCGGCTTACCACCAGGTACCGCTCAGCTCTGAAAGTCGATGACTGACAATTTTCTTTGCCCATGATGACTTCTTTCGTTTCAAGCGAGTTAGCTTCGGCCTTGCCTCGTCACCTTCAGCTTTTCAGGAGATGATGCATTTATTACTCGAAAGCTTGCTTCGCCACCTTCAGCTTTTCAGGAGATGATGCATTTATTACTCGAAAGATGCAAGGGGGTCATTTTGTGCATCGACGACATCATAGTTCATGACACCACTCGACAGGTGGCTCCTTGAACTCGCCGGTTTCTACTCCAAGTTTATTCCGCATTACTCCGATGTCGTTCAGTCTATGGGCGCCCTGCTTCGTGGAAGCGACCCAGCCTTCGCTTGGACCGTTCTGCTGACTCAAGCTTCAAGTTACTGAAATTCATGCTGACGCCATGCGATGTCCTGCATTTTTTTACTCTGCCCTTCATGCTGTCGTAACGACTGACGCTTCTGGATATGGGCCTGGAGCGGTGCTTCAGCAAGATGACGGTCATTCCCTACCAACTGTTGTCTTTGCCTCCCATACCTTGTCACCGCAAGAAAGAAAGTGCTCTGTTGGCGAACTTTAGGCCCTTTAGCTTGAGTTTCGGCGTGAGAACGCTGGCATTAGTAATTTTGGGGCCGGCCTCTTGTTCTGCGCACTGATCACAATGGACTTGTCATTCAGCTATTGGCGAAAGGATCGGGACATCGCACGTTCTGAAATTCACATTGTTCGGCCCGCTTGTCGTCTTATAGTAGCTATGCTGTAGAGTACCGCAAAAAGCAGCGTAAAT
Organism: Amblyomma americanum; assembly: GCA_030143305.2. Lineage (NCBI taxonomy): Eukaryota > Metazoa > Arthropoda > Arachnida > Ixodida > Ixodidae > Amblyomma > Amblyomma americanum. The sequence goes on along the minus strand of JARKHS020031301.1, from coordinate 73,435 downwards.
TCAGTTGTGGATGGTTTGTCTCGCCTTCCGTTACCGACCACATCATGCAGTGGGCCAAATGAGTCAAGTGATGACGATTTTGTCTGCCTGCCATCCCCCGCTTTGACTTTACAAGAGCTACAAGAGGCAATTAAACATCAGTGACGCAGTTGTTGTGCAAGCCACGCAATTTACATCTCCGATATGTCCTTACAAGAGATCCCTGCCGCGAAATTTCAGGTCACGCTATCTCCTACGCACGGAGTTGTCCATCCTGTAGCATGTACTGCATCGAGGTGACAGAATCGTCGTTCCTGAAAGTTTGCGACAACGCCTCATGGACGTCGCACATTAGTCAACCCTCGGAATCAGCCGCACGAAGAAAAACTACGAGAGCTTTACTGGCGGACGCGATGGGACGAGCACGTTGAGGAATTACTGTGTGTCGTTTGCCAGTCACGTGATAAGTCAGCTCGTTCAGTTGCAGCTCCTGTGCAACCTGTCTCCTTCATAGACAAGCCTTGGAATAAGGTCACCATTGCAGTCGTGGCATCTTTCGACCAAGATCCTAATGACTGTCGCTTCGTGATCACACATGAAATATTATAGCAAGTGGCCGGAAATTTGTTTCACGAATACTATCACAACAGAAACAGTTGAATATCTTCTGGGGTTCATTCCTCCCGAGGGTTACCTTCAGGAAATTGTGTCCCATCACAGACCACAATTCTCATCTGCTGACATGCAAACTTTTGTCAAGCAACGGGGGATATGCCATTGCTACTCTTCGGTTTATCATCCTCAAGCCAATGCAGTTGTTGAATGGTTTAACATGGTTTTCAAGGCATAGTTCAGCTGGCTCAGTACGAGCGACGTGACCTACGTACCGCTGTTCTTGGCTGCCTCGGTGCCTACCAATGTACGTCACATGCAACAACAGGAATCGCACCAGCCGTCTTGCTTCATGGGCGGTTGTCCTGCACAATACTTAACGCCGTGGTCCCACCGGATCAGTGCGCTCCGATGATCCCATAAAAGCGCTCCATAAAAGCACTTAGCTCTTGCGACAGACGCTTGAGCTGAAGCAAACTAAGTATAAACTTTATGCGGACCAGAAGAGTGGAGACAAGCACCGCGACATTCAGATCGGCGAGTACGTGTGAATTCGCAAGCCGACTGCACGAGGCAAGCTGTCTGCTCGGTTCTCGGAGCCTCGAAGAGTTGCGGTGCGACGTGGACCTGCCTCATACCTGCTGGATGCTGGAGGACGAGTGTTGCACTCGTCCAAACTTTCAGCTGTTCGTCAAGAATTCGTTCAGCCGCAACTTCCGTCCTCAGCTCTGGCTACGCTTTGCGCTCAACATTTTGCTGTTCATCGACTGCTCCGGAGTGCCGGCCAGTCCGCATTCCGAAAACACGGATGAGAGTTTATTATGAGGCATTCCTTGAACCCAGCCTAACCCCAATACCGCTGATGGCAGCCAGGACTCTTCACGCCCGGCTTTGCCCACTCGAGAACCGACAGCCGCTCCTCAACCCTCGTGCACGTCAACAGCAGCAACTCCTACTAGCCTTCCAACGCCCCGCAGAGCCACACGTCAAAAGAAGCTGTTCGCAAAACTAGGATACGGGTTAGGAAAATTCTTATTACTTTCCAGCAATCTTTTTTCTAATTGTGGCAGAAATTTAAGCAAAAAGACGAGTTTTGTCAGCGCGATGCACTCGCGCACGCAAACTTAGTAGCGAAGGATGATGAACACGAGCGGCTTGAGTGAGGTCGATTGCTGCGTCTGCTGTCTTCTTGCGTCCTAGTTCCGATACAACACTGTTCAGAGACCAGTGCGTCTTGGTGAGGGGAGTGTACGATGCCAGGATCATCCTCTTAAGTTGGTGCCAGTTCTTGCAGCATTTCTGCCCCTAATTTTTGACGTGCGGTGTATGAAGACATAAAAATGTGCGCCAGCATCGCTGAATTCTGCACCTGCATACAAGGCATTTTTGCAGGCCAAAAAGGTTGATTTCTCAAATTGAAAGGAAAACTGCGGCGATATATAATAACGGCCAAATGCAGCGGCCAACGAAGCTGATCTTTTTGCCTCGCAGCGGGTTTGAATCTCGCTTGCTACCAATGTTTTATTTAAAACCCCGATAGAGTGGGACTGCACTGAGGAATGGGGGTTTTCGTTCCAACGAAGCCTGTATGATAAAAATATGAAAATTATGAATATACCTTCCTTGTGGGTTTGTTTCTTCCTCAACTGATCGATACACACCCAGCAATTCTGGACAAAAGCATTTTTGAGCGGGAAACCCTTGATTGGCGCAAATTCTTTATACATTGTAAGATATCGCTATAACAATCAATATATCTGCAGATCACCTGACGGTAGTCTGGCATTTTTTTATTGACGTTTTTGCTACCATCAAAAGCGTTCCCCATTAGTTTTCTATGGCAGCCTTTGAGTATCATAAAATTTATCAATTTTCAGAGTTTTTGTTCGAGAATGCTGGACATGTGTGCGGCAGCACAGCGATCCGGACCCGAGTGGGCGTCCGTCGCAAAAGACCAAAGCGCCACCTCTACGCCGCTTCTACACATCTCGAAACCTCAGTCCGTGTGCACGGGAGTCATTGCTCTCCACATTCACCGCTTTGGGAGGCACTGAACCCATCAACTGGTAATCAGCAGTTGAAGGGCATAGCCACCGCTGTGTGCGGAGCGGTGCCAAATTGAACACGCAGTTTTGCGGTGCCTAATATGGCTGGCGCCTCGTTACCACAGTCCTTCTCTTCCACTATCTTAGACTTTGAGTGTCCGCAATATGGCTTAAGGGCTTTGAAGTTCGGCTGCGGAGACCATGGTCACTGCGTACAGTCTCTGCCGCATTTCGATATCGGCGGATCGCAACAATGCTTTTGTACCGTGCACTGTCAGCACAAGCCAAAGGACACCGGCTCTCTCAGTTATTTTCGAGTCCGCCATAATGGCGTCTCCCGTATGCATATGCAGCATCAGGACGTTAAACCCCAGCATGTCATAACATTGGCTTTCGATATTTTTTTTCAGTCTCAAGGGGAAAAATCGGGTTTATTATAAAAATGGAGGAAAATAAAAATGACCGCTCTCATTCAGATATGAAATATAATCGAATTCGCATTCCTAAAAATGTTATTCCGAATTGCGGGATCTTTTCGAGTTAATTTTGTGCTTCAAATTAATAACAATGCTCCAGGGAACAATATCTTCACAAACTTATAATTGCACATTGAAACGGGGAACTTGTGGAGAAATTACTTTCTAGTATATTTTTATGTTTTTGAAATATATTCTCGTTGGCCCGGCCATTCGCATCAAGGTATTTCTCTGCCTATATCAGTCTAACCGCTTTTGCACGCTCGCCGTAAAAGGATTCCTCGCAACATTGTTGTCGCCATTTGTTATGTCGAGCCTCAGCACGGCGGCCTTTCTATGGAATGGCGCTTCTGCATGCACCGATTCCATTGATTTATTCCGCCAAGATGCGAAAAAACCTCATCGGCAGGCATTGGGAGGCATCAGTGTTCATGACGGGCGTTTGCAATAGCTTGCCAGCCGCCCCCGCACATATCGCCCTGCCATTTTTCATGAACCACCCCCAGAAATTTGAGCTTGTGGCTCAGATCTCCGGAAAGCGCGTTTTTCTTGCAGAAATTAATTTTCACCTCACTTTTGTAAAACGCGTTGACGTTTAAAAAGTCGAGGAAAGCAAGCTTCTGCTTGAAAGTGAACAACGGTCAACAAAACTCTGCGCTTTTCAACAATCATATGTTGTCATCACTCTCTTTGTGTGGTCGCAGCTACCTAAAGACGCTAGCTCGCGAACAAACTCTTCGCTACTGTTTGTCTCGCTTCAGGGACAGTCCGTTGTTTATTCATCGTTCTCTTGCAACGCGAAATGTTTGTTTCGCGGTTCTTAAAGCTTGTCACGGCCTTATACATGCTCTCTGGTACATAGGAAGTGCGCGTAAATCGCATCATTGTTCCATATAAACTGGCTGCGGCTCATGCTAATACTGTCCCATTTGGGGTGCTTCACAGGTGCTCGTTCAAGCGCGGGACGATGCGAAGAGGTTTACCGGCATCTGCGGTGGAACCCTGATCACTCACAAGCACGTTCTCACCGCTGGACACTGTTTGTTCCTGTGAGAGTCAGCACTGCCTGTCGGTTTGTAAGCGTAGTGAAGTATATTCACTTTTAATGCTTGTAAAGCCTAGTTGCAATGGAGCTCACGCATCAGATTTCGTTCAGCTCTTTGCTCTTGCAGCAAGTATGCTGGTGACCTACATTTTTTTTCTACAACCCGCACCTTAAGCGGTACAGATGACGATACACGCCCGGCGTTGCGCCGTGCTTCATGTACAGTCGGGGACAAAAGTCTGAGGACCACGTGTTCATCAAACGAAGCCGATAGCTGTGGTATTAGCCGGCGGGTGAAGACTAACTTGTGGAGGTGAATGTCAAAATTTTGTTCTTTCATCTCCACAAGTGTGGCCTCCAGCCGCCGGCTAATATTAGAGCTATAGGCTTCAATTGAGGAACATGTGGTCCACAGACTTTTCTCCGCGACTTAACGCCAGATGGCGACCACTGTAGGGATGTAAAATTTCCAGAAATTTTGAATGCCGGAAAAGAACACGAAAAAAACTTTTTTTCCGGAAATATTCAAAACATTTGAAAAATACCAGAAACAGGCATAGAACAGTACGCACAACTGTATTTTCAACACCGACGTGTTTCTTTATTCGTGCTTTCTTGTCGCTTTCTTGTCGCAACACTTTTTTTGATTTTGTTATACGTCTTGTTTGCGCCGTTGATTGTTTTAGCTCATTTAGTATTGCTGATCTAGCAACAGTGTTTGCAAATGGCGCCCCCAGTAAACATTAACGCGCGCTGATGCGCGCTGTGGGAGCGGTCCGGCGACAGCGAAGAGAGTTTTGTTTCGCGAGGTGCCCTGACTTCTCCAGGACTGTAGTGTCGGCGTGCGCCATCGGTCTTGAATTCCTTGCCGTCGCAGCTATGGTGAGACCTCGTTCGAACATTTGGGCTAACTTTGACGTATTGAACAGCGGTAAGGGACCAGCGGTGTGCAGGTTCTGCGGCGCCAAGTACGAGTTTCCAAATGCAATGCGCTTGAGGAGCCACATTGCAAAGTGCCGGAAATGCCCACCGGATATTAAATCCTCTGCACGATCGGTACAAGACAAAGCTTCGGAAACTTCACCTGGTTGCAGTCCCTCCAGAAGCCCATCAGTTGAAGTTGTGAAGTCGGAGAGCCAGTCATCAAAAAATGACAGCATGACGGACAAGAAAGAGACTGGCGGACTAGCCACTCAGAATGCTTCCATAGCAACTTCCCTTGACAGAGTGACACCGGAGTTTAAAAGAAAGCTTGATGAGGCCTTGGCACGAGCGATATACTAAAGTTGAGCACCTTTGTCGCTCACAGAAAACAAATACTGGCGGGAAGTTTTCAAGCATCTAAGGCCCGCATTTGTGCCGCTGTCAGGGCATTCGCTTGGCGGACGGCTTTTGGAAGCTGAGTACGTCCGGCTGATGACACGAGTAGAAGAAAAAATCAGTTCTCCACTCAGCATCTCGTTTCTTACTGACCGCTAGACCAACGTGCGCAGGGAGAGCGTCATTAACTTTGTTGTCAAGTTCCGCAGTGCCGTGGAAACAGATGATCATAGGCACACAGGAGGGTACATAGCAGGTGAGGTTTCAAGGGTAATAGAAAAGCTTGACCAGCAGAAAGTTTTTGCCTTGCTTACAGACAACGCTAGTAACATGAAGGCTGCATGAGCAATGGCACAGCAGCAGTATCCCACAGTCACTACGTTGGGTTGCTGCGCCCTTGCACTAAACTTGCCTTTGTCAGACATGGTTAAGATGATGACTCTTTAAGAAGTTAAGAAGGCGAGATGTGTGATAAAGTATGTGAAGCACTCTCATGTGGTTTCTGCTCATTTCCTGAAGAAACAGCTAGAGTGGTGCGATGGAATTAAGACCACTCTCAAACTGCCTGCTGAAACACGCTGGGCAGACGTTGTGATGTCACTTGAAGGCCTTCTCAACAACAAAAATCTCAGCAAAAACCAGTGATCACCACTGAACTGGGAGTAAGCAAAGAAATCAGGACAGCAGTATTAGACGAAGACCATTTACGGAGGGATTTGCCGAGAAGTTTTTACATGCTGAGCCCGATTGCGCATGCAATTTCTGAAACCTAGTCTGACAGCGCTCGCTTATCAGACGTTCACGAGATATTGCTCAATGTGTCTACAGAAGTGGAAAAGGCCCTCCCTAATTCTACTCTGAGGACAAGCGAGAAAGAAACTACAGTGTAAATTCTCTGTGACAGACGCGATTTCATCTTCCGTCCAGCCCATGCAGCGGCAAATTGGCTTGATCTGAGGTGCAGAGGACGCTCTCTAGTTCAAGAAGACGTGCAACACGCCTTTGATTATATCACTCAAGCTGCAGAGGGCCTCGATCTGAGCGTTGGAAAAGTGCTTTGAAATCTCGCCGAATACAGAACCCGCTCAGGCGCCTGGTCCAGGAAGGGGCTCGACGACTCTGCGAACCACGTCTCGCCATCCACATGGTGACAAGGCCTTTGTGCTACCGAGCCTCCGGCACCAGTTGCGTCTCGCCTTCTACAAGTTCCACCCTGCACTGCTTCCTGCGAAAGGAACTGGGCAAGGTTCGGCAGTGTCCACACCAAGAACAGGAATAGGCTCACGGGGCATAGAGTGCAGAAGCTGCTTTTCGTCCGCTCCGAACTAGAGCTTAAAAACTGTGACTTCATGAGTGACGATGGCAATGACTCCAGCAGTGTAATCTGAGCTCATAGCAAGTTCTGAACACATTTATTTGTGTTATTCCTCTTATCCCGTTGTAGTCAGTCAATAAAATACGAAAAAAATGTATATCATTCTTTGTTGGTGCATTTCTGAATACTTTTTTTTTAACTGATGGGCCTGAGACATGTGGTGATAACTGCTACCCACTCGCGACAATACCTTCTTCAAAGTAAGGCACGTAATACGGCACAGTTCCTAATTGATGTTGCAAATAGCATTTTCACATCTAATATCATGCGCGACAATCAACGGCATGAAGCTTATACTATTAATAAAAAACAAATTAGCGCTATATTGTTGCCAATGCCAGAATGTAGTCCCATCTTTCTCTTTTGGGACGAGTTAAATTTGATTTTCAAATAAATAAGCCGTACACAGCGACCACATTGAACTGAATGTTACCCGTAGCTGTGGTAAATATTCACTTCCAAAATACTGCCATGTATACCGACGTTCCTCATATATAATGCGGGACAGGGCAAAACAGCAAAGCTCAACGGTTCTCACGGTGTTAGTTTCCCGCTGACGACGAACGCAGTGCAAAAGGGGCAATACAAGAACACGGCATACTAAAGCGTCTCAGTAATTTAGGCTCTCTTTTAAAATTGTGTCATAGCTAATTGGTACCAAAACTAATTACAGTAAAAGGAGAATGGCATGCTAGCTGTGACCTTTTCTGTTATTCTTTTGACGCAACCGTTTAGCAGCGTTTCATTGTTCAGATGTAAAATCTCAAAAGATTTCTGCTGATTGGCACCAGACAGTGTTTTGTTTTGTTTCTTTCTTAATTTTCATGTCTTTGAAGAAAAAACAGAAAAACTGCTTTTTATTCTTCAAAATGCTCTGTTTTCCGATACCTCCCATCCCTACCACTGTGGTTTCCTCCACTGCCGCCACTTCGCACCTCCTGAGAGCGCCTATCAACCCATCCGGGCCACCATAGCGTCGACCACTTCATCGAAGCACAAAAGGCAGTTTCACGCGACATGGGAAAGAGATAACGTACGCTAAAAAGTAGTGTAGTTCACAGTGCGAATCCACCAAACGCTAATCGCTAGTGTATATCCGCGTTAGGTACGCTATTTTTCAAGTTTAGCATATGTGACTCTCGCGTAAGCTATAGTTACCAGCATGCGACGTGCTTTAAAGCAGGTCCCTTTGTGGCACAGTTGCAGCGTTGTTCTTACTGCGTTTTACAACACGTTAATGGGCTGTAAACACCACATGAGGCTTTGCATCTCCTCGTCTGTCGCATAACGGTGTAACTGAGCAATAATTATGCTTAATGCTTATTCCTTGCGACGATTCCAGCAGTCCTTGGCGCAAAAAAAACGACAGCAGTTTGTTGAGAGAAATGGTACATGGTTTTGGGTAGCGAAAGTTACACTGGCGACGAACTTGCGATTTCGCTGTGGCGGTTCTCCGAGGAGGCCCAGAGACACACCTTGAGCCGCTGCCTAGCAACCGCCGCAGCTGGGTGGACGCCGCGCGCTCGCTGCGCCATCTGGCATGACGTCACACTGAGCGCCTTGCCGCGGAGGCGCCCTTACGCGCTTAACCGCTAACCAACGTATTCGGTGGCGCTATCTATGGGAGCCACTGAAACCCCCGCACATTCACTGAATAAAACAAAAACCTGTGTCGAGGCTGGGAATCAAATTGGGGCCTTTGGCCACGCTACCGCTCCGCGGAGGCAGAGACGCTACCACACCGGCACGACGGCTCAAGGTTTAATCATGAATAAAGGCGTATCTCGTGAATGCGCGGGTTTAACATAATAACTCTACCGATCCAGAAGTCGCCAGGATTTCGCTACGTATATCCTGGCCTAAAAGAGCTAGGCCATCACCAGTTTTTAAAACTAGATGGCGCCACAGCGCCTGGAGCTAATGCTGCGTCTGTGTTCACGTGCGCAAAACTAAATGCGTAGAAGTGGCCTGGAGTAGAAGGCAGAGCGCATTGCTTGCTTATAGCGTACGCAACGGTATAGAATGCACAAAGCTCCTTAATATCACAACTGAAAACTGAAGTCTCAGGCCACGAGGTCACCACTATGATCGTTTACTATATGCTGCGTCGAAGGCGCTTTTTATGTTCTGAAAAGTCTTCATACAACAACAGCAGTAGCAATCAAGACGCATGCCTTTGCACAAGAAGGAATTTTTTTTTAATTTACAGATGATAAGATGGTCTGATGCGATGAACTACGCAAGCAGAAGGCTCTTTTAAGATTATGGTTATTCATTTGATGCTTTTGCATGTCATGCTTTGCCTTTTCCCGCATCCCATTGCCTGAAAGTTGTGCCAGCTTTTTTCCTTTATGTTGGATTCTTTTATAGCATGCTGACGATTTTATTCCTTGCGCAGCATTTTCGCTTCGTATTACTTCGGCTGGATTTATAGCTCGCTAACGATCTTTAATGCTTTTACATGTGCTGTATTGTACACATTTCGTCTTACTTTTGCGCCGCGTTCGATCAGCCAATGACGTGCGTCGCTTCGAGTCATCAGCTTTCGCGCAATCGCCTTCGGCGCCGCTCTCTTGGTGTCGTCACTTCTCCCAATTATCCGATGCAGCTTTTCACTCTCGTCTAGAGGCGGTTCTCGCGTTCGCCTCTGCGCAACCCGGCCCGCCATGGATAGTGGCTCAGTGGTAAGAGCGCTCGGTTACGGAGCCGGAGTACCCGGGTTCCAACCCAGCCGTGGCGGCCTCGTTTCGATGGAGGCGCAACCCAAAAGACTCCCGTGTGCTTTGTGACGTCCGTACACATTAAAGATCCCCAGGTGGTCGAAGCTATTCCGACCCCAGCACTACGCCACGCTTTGGAGCACAGCCCATACTGCCGGGGAAACTCGCAACGCAGAGCGCTTTCCGCGCTCTGTTTCCCGCACTAAATGGTTTTAATGTTATAGCGTTAAGGCTTAGTAGAACGTACAGTTTGCCGAGTTGGTATAAATTCGTATTGAAGAAAACAGCGCACAAAAGACAGAATACCGGAAGAAGACAGAATGAGCGCTGACTCGCAGCTAAGGCTTTATTCATAAAATCTAGGGTGTATGAAAAAAAGCAATGACACATGAATTAAAGGCAAATGAGCTCTTGTTTCTTGACAATTATAAAGCGGAAGCTTTACCGCCCTTGTCAAGCCTAGGTCATCGACGCCGCAATTTGACCTTCAAGTGGAGGAGTGTTGGAGGTGTGGCAGCCACGCGACAAACCACGTGTCACTCGCCGCAGCTGCAACCACGTGTCGCCGCCGGGCAGACCGCTGCGCCAACCGCCGCCTTGGCATCTGTGGCCACGTAACTAACCACGTGACTCGTCGTTTAACCATAAGAGGAGCTCGCGCCGTTCTCCCGGCATTTGCATTGCAGTTCCAGCTATGGACGAACGTGAGTCGGGCGGAGCCGTCTACGTCGTCGGGAAGAGTTCCACGCTTAGCTGAGCTGAACTACAACCATTTTTCGAACGGCGCACGCACGTTTGTTTTGTTTTCAAATATTGCTATTACTGCAAGTGTCATGCCTTTCCTTCATAGTTTATATACCCAAGGTTGCCTTTGTTCTTTTTTAAAGCGATGTTTATTGCCACAGAAAGTAAAAGGTTATGTGATCGGTGGACGACCAGGCTACTTAAATAAATGAAAAGAAAGTTCGCTGATGTAATAAACTCAAGGAGTAAACGATGATACGGTCTCTGTGTCCAAGCGGTATATGAATCAGGACTGTTCGGCGAGAGACCCGATGCCGCCAGTTGCCGAATTCTCGTCGTCTTCATGAGGGAAAAAATTCCTGGTGGTTTAGCTCCGGTTAAACCTAATGTGTGCGTGATAGTGTAGTCACGTCCGTCTCTCGGAAGAAGCGTCCATCTGTTCTTGCTCAGTAGATGCAGAAGCTTCACTTATAGCCTGCCGCTGTCGCCTTTCCGCATCTTGGCGGCGTCGTTTAGCGAGACGTTCTTCTCGCTGCTCCGGCGTCTCGGCCGCGCGCCTGGCCTTCCTCGCTTCTTGGGCTCGCTGCTGACCCGCCTTGTACCATGCTACAACTTCGGGATCTGTCGACGTGGATTCACATAGCCTGTACTGCTGTCGTACTGAGTATGTGCGCTGATATTCCGTCTCTTCACTCGTCGCGCATCTGACTAGGGAGCGCTTCGCACCCACTGTTTATATGCAGCCGACCAACGGCGCGTGGTACGTGCTTTACTGCGCGTGCGCGGCTATGACGTCACGCACGGCGGAGGAGCCGGAAGCGGCTCCGGCGCAGCGGAGAAGCCGGCGGAGGCGGCGGCGGTGCACCTGTGACGTCATGCGCGGTGCACCTGTTGCTGGGCGCATTCGCAGTAGAGGGCTGTGGCAGGCTCGGCGAAATCGGCTTTACATGGCGTAGTGGAGCTATCGCTTCAAAATCCCCGGACAAGCAACCTAGTTGGGCACGTAGGTCACGTGACCTTGTAGCATCATTGTAGCGTCTTGTAGGAAACTGGGCACTGTGACAGGTGGAAGTTAAATTAATTATTGGTCAACAGAGGTTTCCCAGAAGGGGCAACCTGGGTCGCAACAGCCGCATGCACCTATGACTGCACCTGCCATGGCAGGGCCATCGCTTAACCGCTGCAGCACTAGGACAGCCAGTGCTGCACCCAGGACAGGTATGACGACTCCTAGGGATCTATGAATGTAAATTCCGCATATACGGGCGTTCTTTCTTTTTATTTCTATATTTATTTCATTTTGTGAGTACACAGACTGCAAATCGGGGAAGAGCAATCTAAAGGCGTCTTACAACACCTGAGAGAGAGAAAGGCCTGAAACGATATATGGACATTAAACCCACTAGACCAGTAGTAGTAGTAGACCTTTATACGGCCATAATTTACAGGTCGAGCATGGGGACTGCCTGGGCGACCAGACGTCGCTGTTCTCCCCCTTCAGCGCCAAGCCAGTCGAGCCGGGTGGTGATGGATAGAGAAGGGAGGGGATAGGAACCCGACGTCCGAGCAGCCGGGCAGTAGAAGAGGCCAGGTCTGCATAGATACAGGGACAGTTGGGACAGGAAGCGTCCGATCGGTAGCGATAGAGAGAGAGGCGAGAGGGGATGATAAGAGAATTGATTTGGATGTGCTGAAGAAGGCAAGTCTCCGGCACAGTGAGTGATAAGGGGGAGAGTAAAGTCGTTTGTCAAGGCAGAGCTTGAGATAGACCTCTTTTATGGTGCGGCGCAGGGTGAGTCTTCCACCGTCCTCCCAGGGCTTCGGCCAGGGGATCAACGGCGCCCGGTAAAGAGTTTCGCGGGTGAGCTGATGGGCGAGCTCACTGCCATCTATCCCTGAGTGCCCAGGGACCCAGCGGGGGAAAACGTTGGAAGGCTGTAGTGCGGAGACCGCTCATTCGACCTCCTGCTGCAGTGAAGGGGGCGGGGTGCGCTTCTGTATGTGGCAAACAGCGGTAGTAGAGTCTGAATGAAGTGCGTACTCTGGAGAGAGGGAAGGAGGCCAAATGACAGGAGCGCATGCCCAATGGTGAGGACCTCGAAGGACAGTGCATCTGGAGGGCGCATGCACTGCCTGCTGGTGTATGTTTCTGGTCCAGGGAGGTGTGGATGATAAGGGCATAGCCACAGGAGCCTCGAGGAGCCACGAAAAAGGCGTCCATATCATGATATCATGGTGCTGCGCGGCCCCATGACGACGGCCGCCGTGCAGGTCGGAGGACATTTTGGTCGGGAGAGGGAGGATACGAAGATTGGGAGCCAGGGTGGGAATAGGAGAGGTAAAGGTGGAGATGGGAATGGGAGACATACCCGCCTGAGCCAATAACCACTGACCTTGACGGGTAAGGGAAAGCCGGGCAAGCTGCGAGTCATTGTGGGGAGTCAGAAGAGAACGGAGAGGATGGAAGAGGCCTGTGGCAAAGAGCTTTGCGGTAGAGGTAGTGATAGGGAGGTTGAGAGCTGCCTTGTAGAGGCCCACAAGTGTAGTCTCGAGCTGAGTCTGTGTGAACGAAACACACCATACAAAGTACAGGACCTTGTTCAGGGCGAGCGCGTGGGCAACGCAGCACGCATGGGCTTCGTGGAGACCCGAGCGCCAAGCGACCACGCGCCGCATGAGAGGAGTTACAGAATGGCAGGTGGTGACAGCCTGGTGGAGGGCTTGCGCATTCTTGGCCGCATGCAAGCGGAAGCCAAGAACTTTGCACTGGGTGACGACAGGAATGGGACAGCGAGAAAGTTGGAGGGAGACAAAATGGTTGTGCGAGCGCTGGTACTAGGAATGGTTGAGAAGGAGAAGCTCGCATCTTTCCGGATCAGGAGAGAGACCGGCGGTGGTGAGAAAATAGTTGATTAGATCTATGCCACGTTGTCCTGTACGTGACCCACTAGAGCAATCGCATCATACTCTTAAAGTGTCTTTTCTCCCTCTGACCGGCTGGTTTACTGTTCCGCAGAACGATCGGTCCAGGAGGGCGAAAGTTGTCCTTCGTGAGATCTAACAGGCTCACTGAATTTGTGTGAAACTTGGCCTTGAGGGCGACCTTGGCAAAAACATAAATATATCTTGCCACCACTGGCATTCGAACATGCGGGGCGCGAATAGCTTCTCAAATTCAATTTATTTCCGTGGACAGAATCAACGGAGGAGGCTGGAACAAAAAGTGAAGCAAGTTCACTTGATTGCGATCGAGCCCCCTTTTTTATGGCATACAGTAAAGAGAGGTTAGTATTTCAATAAAACATTCACACTTGCATTTTACAGTATAATGCGAACAGTGTACACAACAGCAGAATAGAATACTACAGAGAAGATAAATAATAGGAAATATGTCTTAAAATGTTTCATGCAGAATTTATACAATTCTATATTAAGTACAGCAAATGTAAAGTAAAGAACGAAGAACAATTTCTTAATCACAAGATGATGTATATACACATAGTCATAAGGGCAATCGGTTAACATAAAAACATGGAGAATAAGCATTAGGGCAGTGTAATCAGACTCAGCTGTCCGATACTTGTTCAGACATAACAAGCTTTATCTCATAGATGTTAGTGTGGCTATTGTAAATTCGATGGTATTCAAGTTTGTTTAGCAATGTTGGTAGGGAATAACGTAGCATTTGTTGACCAAAACATGCCCATGAGTAAGGGATTTTCCAAGTATCGAAAAAACGTGCATCACGTACACATAATGACCTTGTTAATTGTTCTATAGATTTTAGTTCTTGCTGATTGTGGCGAAGTTGTTGGTTATATCTTCTTTACAATGTAAATAAATATAAATAATGTCCACTTGTTACATTGAACCGGATAAAGTAGTCACCTATGTGGGCTTGCGGGTCGACCCCGGTGATATGACGAATGGATTTCTTTTGGAGTATATGCAAGTGATTTAGATTAGTAAGGGTGGTTTTTCCCTAAAGAAGAAAGCAATAATTCATGTGTGAAAAGAATCAAAGAATTGTATCTGTGCAGTTTAACAGCTTCTGGTAAGTATGAGCGGAAGTTTGAGAAAATTCCGGCTGATTTGGATATTTTTGTCAAAATATAATTAACAAGAGCGTCCCAAGACATATTTTCGTGTAGGTATACTCCAAGTATATTAATTCTGTCGCCTATTTCTATTTGTTCAGATCCTAATCTCATATTTAAGGTGTGAAGTATCTTGGATTGCCTTGGAGTGAAGACGACAGCTTTCGTTTTGTTCGTCTTAATTTCTAGGGAGTTCCCTGCGCTCCGATAATAGATGTCTTGAAGCACTTTGTTAATATCAGCCTCTAATGACTTCAGTTTACGGTCGCTAAATAAAGGGGTAGTGTCATCTGAATAGGATATGTAATGTACAACGGAGCTAATGGCAGTAATGTCATTTGCCTATAGGTTAAATAATAGTGGCCCAAGAATGCTTCCTTGAGGTACGCCGGCTTTGACAGGTCTTGTGATGACAAGCTGTCACCTATTGAGACGCTTTGCATTCGATATTGGAGATAGGAAGTTATGAGTGCTAGATGTGTTCCTCTCACTTCAAGTTTCTTTAACAGTGAGACCTGATTAAGCCCATCAAAAACTTTGGAGTAATCAATGTATATATAAACTACTGTTTGTTTCTCTTCAAATGCATTGCCCACTGTAGCAGAGCCTTATGCTATCTCCGCAGTCGATCACGCCTCGCGGTAAACTGGAAAACACACTCGCGCTGTGTATTATGCAACGCCCTCTTCATCAACTAATCAACCCAGCAAAGCGAAGCCATGAGCCAACCAGACTAAGCACATGCTTGCCCACCTAAACTCGCTATTACTACGTTAAAACCTTGCCACCTTTTTCCCCTTCTGTAGAAAAGAAGAGCAAATAGGAAGCGACCGTGACGTCAGGTCACTGACCTGCCACCTGCCGCAAAGACAGGAGAACAAGGAGAAGACGACTCAGGGAGAACGCTTTCACTCGCGTCTATGCTCGCGGACGGCGATGCAGCAGAATCTCATCGGGGGTGTCACGTGACTAGCGCAACGGAAAACGCGTATAGTGTGGACGTCACAGTCCGCGGAGCTGCAAGGCGACGGCGCCGTTAACGCAGTACTGCTGCGGGAAGTTTCCCGCTAGTGTGAGCGGGGCTGCAGGCGCCCGTTCTCGCTTTGAGCGACGTGCCTCGATGTAACCGAGCACGGAGCGCGGCAGAGGAGGAAAGATGGTGACAGCGAAGGGAGTGCGAGGAGAGAAGCGGAGTTGAAGGGTACGACGGTAGCGTCGTTGCGTGAAGGCAACGGAGTAGTGCGTGGCGCCTTCTGCTGGCTGATGACGTCGTCGGTAACAAGAGTCCTAAACCTTTAGCATAGTGAGGTGCACGATCCGCTATCGTGAGCCGCTTCCGTGAGGCTCCACTGCGCGTGCGCAGAACGCCCTCAGGACGCCAGATGGCGCCACGCGCTTGTGAGCTGCTTGCGCACCTGCCGGGTCGGAAGCAAGCGGCAAAAGCAAAAAGGAGGCAATAAAATATAGTGTGAGCGTTGTGTTTTTGAGCACCCACAAAAATTTCGTTATTATTGTTGTGTAATCGTCGCGGCTAGAGCGATAGCGGCGGCGCGACGATCGTGAGAGCTGGCTATAAGAAAAGCCGCGCTGTTCGGCCACCGGGGGGGATTCCACTACAAGCTGTGATGGAATAAACCACGTTCGGTTTTCCGCCCACCTGGCCTTCGGTTGCTGTCCCCGACAAACACGACATTTGGCGACGAGGATGGGATTCTGACCAGTTCTACAGCAAGCCGACATGGCAACGGATGGTTCGGCAGCGGCGGGAGCAGTGACGCAACTCGTGGGTCGACTGGGACACATCGAGCCCTTCGACGAGTCTACGAGCGACTGGCCGTCGTACGAGGAACGCTTAACGTCGTTTCTTCTGGTCAACCGTATCCCCGAGGACGACAAGGTACACGCTTTTTTGTCTCGTAGGCCCAAAGACGTACAGTCTCCTCAAGCCATTGACAGCGCCGGAGTTGCCGCCAGCTAAAAGTTTCGACGTGCTAAGAAACTTCTAGGCGACCACTTGTCACCGAAGCCGTCGGTAATTAGAGAACGCGCGAAATTTCACAGGAGAGCGCAACTCGAGACTGGATCGATTTCGGAATATGTTGCACAGTTGCGGAACTTGGCACAGACATGTGAATTTGAATCCGCACTCGATCAGTCGCTGCGAGACCGTTTTGTTTGCGGTTTGCGCAGAGAAGATATACAGCGAGTGTTATTCACGGAGGATAACAAGCTAACTTTTCAAAAAGCCGTGGAACGAGCGCTAGCCATGGAAGCAGCGAAAAAGAGCGTAGCAGAAGCGCACGCCTTTGATACGGGCTTTCCGGCCGCTCACAAGGTCATAGCCGTTGGGGAAAGCGATAGGACGCAGCGAAATTGCTATCGCTGCGGGTCGCCGAAGCATGCAAGCCGACTGTGTCCGCACATAGCAGCCACCTGTTTCAAATGTGATAAGAAAGGACACATTCAAAGGGTGTGCCAAGCTAACAAGCAGCAAAAGACTAAGGGAGCGCGGCGAAACTCGATGAAGATGTTGGTTCCCGTTCAAGCTTCTGTGAGCATGAAGGAAATTATTTCGCCTGGTCTAGCTCCGATAAAAATTTCTGTGCACGTGGAAGGGCGGCCCTTGATCATGGAGCTCGATACAGGGGCTACTGTGTCCGTCATGTCTTTATATCAGTTTCGGCAGATGTTTCCCTCAATCAAGGTCATGCCAACGACGCTGAAGCTGCGGACGTTCCAGGGAGCCATAGTCCAGCCTGTTGGAGTCGCTCACGTGGCCGTGCAGTACGGAGAGCAGAGAGCCCAGCTGCCTCTCTACATCACGAAAGAAAACGGATTTCCGCTGCTAGGTCGACAATGGTTGCATGCCATCAGACTCAATTGGAGCAGTATCTTCAAGCTCAACGCTATTTCCAGGTCAGATGGTTCTGCTTGTTCGAGTCAAACTGCCAGACTACGCGCACTTCTAGACAGATACCAGTTTGTTTAATGACGAAGAGCAGAGTTGTCGCTAAAAGATGGTAGCGTGCCGAAGTTTCTGAAGGCAAGAAGTGTGCCCTTTGCATTACAACCTGCGGTCGAGGCCGTGCTTAATAAGCTGGAAGGCATGGGAGTCATTTCACCAGTTGCGACGAGCAGCTATGCCACACCGGTTGTACCAGTAGTAAAGAAGGACGGTGGCATAAGACTATGCGGTGATTACAAGACCACCCTAAATCCTTGTCTTGAAACTGACCGGTACCCACTGCCGAGAGTCGATGAGTTGTTTGCGGCGCTCGCAGGGGGCCAAGAATTTTCTAAGATTGATCTCAACAGAGCCTATCATCAGGTGGTGGTGTCGGAGTCGTCAAGAGAGTACTTGACACTCAATACCCATAAAGGACTTTTTTCGGTAAACAGACTACCGTTCGGGGTTTCATCGGCACCATCCATTTTCCAAAGAATTATGGACACAATGTTGAAAGACCTGAAAGGCGTCAGCTGCTATTTGGATGACGTTCTCATCACTGGAAGGACGGCAGACGAGCATTTTGCAAATCTGGAAGCTGTCCTAAAGCGGTTGACGGAGCGCGGGGTTCGAGTAAAGAAAGAAAAGTGTTCGTTCTTTCAAAAAGAACTGCGCTATCTTGGTCATGTTATCAGCGCAGCAGGTGTCAGCACAACGCCAGAGAAGATAGAAGCCTTGACGAAAGCTCCCGCGCCCACAAGCAAGCAGCAGCTGCAGTCGTTTCTGGGCGTCGTAAATTACTACGGGAAGTTTGTTCCACGATTGTCTACTCTGGCCAGTCCTCTTTACAAACTGCTGCGTCGCGATCATCCATGGCGCTGGGATGCATCGTGCCAAGTGGCGTTCGAGGAAGTCAAAAATGCGTTGGCGTCATCCGCGATACTGGCGCATTACGACCCCGATAAGCTTTTGCAAGTGGCTTGTGACGCTTCCCAGTACGGCGTGGGTGCAGTACTTTCTCATGTTGCGGACGATGGAAGCCCTCGCCCGGTCGCTTATGCGTCGCGCACATTAAATGACGCTGAGAAAAAATACAGTCAGCTAGAAAAGGAAGCACTTGCCATCATTTTTGCAGTCAAAAAGTTTCATTTCTACATCTATGGAAGATGTTTCACATTGATCACGGATCACAAGCCGTTACAAACCATCCTGGGGCAGAAGACAGGCATTCCACCGATCGCGGCAGCACGCTTGCAGCGATGGGCCGTCACTTTGTCTGCTTACAACTACTCGCTCGTGTACAAAAAGTCCAGTGACAACGCAGAGGCAGATTTTTTTTCAAGGTTCCCTCTCCAGGGCCAGCAAGACGGCACGTCCGAAGGCGAGGAATCATTTTATGCATTGCGCCTGGAGTCGATGCCCCTATCCGCCAAAGAGATTGCGCGTGCCACATCACGTGATCCCATGCTTAGTAAGGTGCTCCAGTTTACTAGCACAGGTTGGCCATCGTACCTGCGAGATGCAAGTCTAAAGCAATTTTTCGACAGACGTTTGCAGATCAGCGTGTGTCAAGGGTGCCTCATGTATGGCATGAGGGTTGTTATCCCGTCTACTTTTCGAGAGTCTGTTCTCGACGAACTGCACCAAGGTCATCCTGGAATCGTGCGGAGCAAGGAATTGGCTCGCAGCTACGTCTGGTGGCCGTCAATTGATGCAGATTTGGAGACAAGAGTACGAAGTTGTCAAGCGTGCCAGCAACAACGTAAGGATCCATGTAAGGCACCTCTGCATCCTTGGGCATGGCCGACCGCACCATGGAGGCGAATTCACCTGGACTTCGCGGGGCCTTTTCGAGGAACCACATTTCTAGTGGTAGTAGATGCCCACTCGAAGTGGCCAGAGGTGTTCGTCATGCGCAGCACAACGTCCGAACGTACTGTTGCTTGCTTGCGTGAACTTTTCTGCAGATTCGGATTGCCAGAGACGGTAGTGTCCGACAATGGGCCACAACTGGTGTCCGAAGAGTTCAAGGCATTCATGCGGGACATCGGGGCCAGACATGTCGTGACCGCCCCTTATCACCCAAGCACAAATGGTTTGGCAGAACGTTTTGTGCAAACATTGAAGTCGGCTCTGCGCAAATCACCTCCAGGTGAATCTGTCGAAGTGACACTTCATAAATTTTTGTTGGCATACCGAAATACGCCTCATCCTACGACAGGAGAGGCACCAGCTAACCTCTTGATGGGTAGAAGATTGCGTACTAAGCTGGATGCAATCAAGCCGACGGTGGAAGGGAAGGTGATGCGCAGTCAGTTCACCCAAATGCAACAAAGGAAAAGCAACAGAGACTGTTTTTGCATTAATGACAGTGTTTTAGTTCGAAATTACAGAGGCTCGCCGAAGTGGGTTCGTGGAACTGTCCTCAAGAAAACTGGACCAGTCTCCTACAAAGTCCTGGTGAGCACGCCCCGAGGCAAGTTCATCTGGCGTCGGCACCTCGACCAACTGCTGGGTAACACAAGCCCTAAGGTGACACCAGGGTCATCCGACGTAGACAACGTGGAGGGGTTCCTGCTTTTCCCTCCAAACCAAACAGGTGACCAGCCAGCATCAGAAGAGCCGGTGCCCTTGCAGCCTCCCGAGGTCCCTCCGGCGCCCGCTCCTACATCCGAGACGTCGGCTCTTGGAAGGCGCTACCCGTCAAGAAATCGCCGTCCACCCGAGCGATACGAAGCTGGTTTTTAACTATTGTATAAGGATACAATTGCACCCTCTAAATAAAAGGGGAGGAGTGTTGTGTAATCGTCGCGGCTAGAGCGATAGCGGCGGCGCGACGATCGCGAGAGCTGGCTATAAGAAAAGCCGCGCTGTTCGGCCACCGGGGGGGATTCCACTACAAGCTGTGATGGAATAAACCACGTTCGGTTTTCCGCCCACCTGGCCTTCGGTTGCTGTCCCCGACAAACACGACAATTATATTCCCGTATCTCTGCGAAGACCACAAGAAAAAATTGTAAAGTCAAGCACCAAACAATTTTTACCAAATGTACTACCAACGTTGTTTACTCGTTCAACATATCATGTAGTAAGCTCTATATCGGCTAGACTGGCCAATGCATTAATGACCGGTTAAGACAACACAGCACATCACTGCTACTGGATAAAACGACCAATCTCCGAAAAACTTGTAAAAAATTTCAAAACTGTACTCCCTAGTTCAGCAGTGTAAAAATCATCGACCGGGGCAAAACGCAGATAGAACGTGAAATCTTAGTAGTTTTTAAAATAAGAAAGTCGGGCAGTGATTGCGTCAGCGATACGTCAATCGAATTTTCTTCTAACGAATACCGATTCATGAATGGGACATAATCTTCACGTGCACGACAGAAGTATGTTTAATGACTGACTTTTCCTTTTATTTTGTTTAGTTTCCTTTTATCCGCGTTATCTGCTCACGCGCATGTGTGCCCTGCTCTGCTGGATTCTTTGATCAAGTAAAATTTTCAATTGTGTCTCTAGCGTCGCCCTTGTGAATTAATTCCTTCTCTTTTGTACGCCTCCTGTTCCGCTGGTTTCTCCACATGGTACCATGCACCAACTTGCCCAACAAGCTACATTTCTACAATTCAAAGCAGCGCGTATCCAGTGGTGGCCCGCGGAAGCTGGTCACTGTAACAGGTCGCGCTATGCTATTACTGTGATGTAGGCGTCGCTCGCGAGAGATGCGCCAAAACAGCGCGCCGCTCGTACGCCCGAGGCAAAACTCATCGGCGGCGAAACGATGAGCGCGCTGCTCAAATCGAACCCCAGAGCTGCCTCCGTTTGAAAATCCGTGTTCCGTGTTATACGTGCTTCCCTACCCTTCGAGTCCAGGGGCAGCGGCGATCAAAAAATACCAATGCCGAGTAGCGTAATCGTCGGCTAATTTTCCTATCTTTCGAGCCACTGCGGTGGCTCAGTGGTTCTCGGCTGCTGGCGCGAAAGAGCCTGGTGTGAGGAGGAGGAGGAGGTAAACTTTATTAAAGAAAAGGTCTTTGGCGCGGGTTGGGGTGACGTTCCCCTCCCCGCGGTGGGCACCTCTTCTAGGCCGGACGCCAGGTGGCCGACCGACGATGTCGCTCGGCGACCTCTTCGGCCCGCTCCGTGACTCGGAGTTGAACCTCCGGGTCCGAGCTGAGCAGCGCGGCCTCCCACTGCGATTGGGTAGAGAGCTGCAGACTGTTCGACGGCTTGTCTTGAGGACATGAGTATAGGATGTGGGGTGTGTCTGCCTTATGGTGCCCACAGAGAGAACAGATGGGGCTGAACTGCTCTTGGAACCATATGGAGTACATGTACGGAATAAAGAAAGTGTTTGTTTGGAGCTGCCGCCAACTGAGTTGTTGTGTTTTACTTAGAGATCTGTGCGGGTCTGGGAAGATTTGTCTTTCTTTCTTGAAGTGGGTAGTAATTTCTTTGTAGGTCGTCATTCGGTCCTTGGCCGACCTGAGCTCGGGGTAACGCACCTCCCGGTTAACTACGAAGAATCCTCGGGCAAATTGGTGCGCCGCCTCGTTTCCAGGATGGCCCGAATGGGCGGGGACCCAGATCAATGTGATCTGGCGGGTATTGGAGATTTTTTGTAATATATTGATGGCTGCTGAGTGGGCCCTTCCTTTGCAAGAATTTCGAATTGCGGTTTTAGAGTCACTGATGATGTATTTGGCAGTGGTGGAGGTAATTGCTAAAGCTATGGCAGCTTCTTCGGCCTCCTCCGGAAATTTCGTTTTATCGATCGTCGCCGATACGACGGGAGAACCTCGATGATCGACAACTGCAGGGAAAAGGCGTCTCTGTCCGCATGTTCTGCCACGTCCACATGCGCCGTGTCTTTCTGAACTGAAAATCTTTCGTTCGTGAAGTTTTTGTGCCCTAGCCTTTCTTCTGTCTGTATCATAGTGTGGATGCATGTTTTTGGGCAAAGGATGGACTATTAAGTGTTCGTGCACGAGTCTTGGAATTGGCAAGGTGTGTGCACGGATTCCTTCATATTTTATTCCTGCCTTCTTTAGGATGAAACGTCCCGTTTCAGTGCCTGATAGCCTATTGTATTGTGCGGTGAGGTATGCTTCCATCATTTCCGCTAAGGTGTTATGAATTCCTAACTGTATTAGTTTTTCATTTGGGGTATGACGAGAGAGGTTCAGCACATTTTTGTATGATTGTCGAATTAGAGAATCCACTTCGTCCCTTTCTCTGACAGTGAGGGTGACGTATGGTGTGGAGTAGATGACTCTGCTAAGAACGAAGGCCTGGATTAGTTTCCTGGTCTCGGCTTCTTTAACTCCTCCTCGCCTATTCGCGATGCGTCTGATGAAGAAGGAGGTTTGGTTGACGGTGTTTCTCAGCTTCTTAATTAGTGTGTCGTTTTTTCGGTTTGACTGTATCAGCATTCCCAAGATTCTTAGTGTTTCCACTTCTGGGATGGCTGCCCCTTCCGCGTATATCTTGATCTCAGGCGCTTTTTTTTTTTGACGCTTTGGGTGTAGGATGAGGAGTTCAGATTTTTGGGGGGAATACGCAAGTCCCGCGGCTTGTGCCTCCTCTACTACTACATCTGCCGCTTGTTGTAGCGTATTTTGTATCGTGCCGATACTCTCCTTGGTTGTCCAAAGGGTGATATCGTCCGCGTACAAGAAGTGTTCTAGGTCTGGAATTTTGGCGAGTTCGCGTGCCATTTTGATGAGGGTTATATTGAATAAAAATGGGGAGAGGACCGATCCTTGCGGCGTTCCTCTGTCTCCTAAAGTGAAGGTGTCGGATTTGATTGTGCCAATTGGAATTTTAGCCGTTCTATCGGAGAGAAAGTCCTTGATGTAGTTAAACGTTCTTTCGCCTACATTCAACGGTGAAAGAGAATCTAGGATTGCTTTGTGTTTGACGGTATCAAATGCTTTGGTTAAATCTAGAGCTAGTATTGCCCTTGTTCTCCTTTCTTGCTCCTGAGATAGGACCTCGTTTGCTAGTCTGAGCATCGTATCCTGTGTTGATAAATATGGTCTAAAGCCGACCATAGTGTTTGGATATAAATTCTCTTTGTGCATGTGGGACTGCAGTCTGTCGAGTATGACGTGCTCAATCATTTTTCCTAAGCAAGAAGTAAGCGAAATAGGTCTGAGATTTTCGAGCGCGAGCTTTCTGCCCGGTTTTAGAGTGAATTTAACGATGGCGTGTTTCCAAGACGCTGGAACTTTTCCTTCCCTCCAACATCCGTTCGCAAAGTCCGTGAGGGCTGTGATGGAAGCGTCGTCTAGGTTTCTGAGTGTCTTATTGTTAATGCAGTCCTCTCCCGGAGCGGATGTCGTGCGTATCTTAAGGAGGGCTGCTCTTATTTCCGCCATCGTTATCTCAGCGTCCAGGATGGGGTTAGGTTGTCCTTTATAATCGGGTAGGGACTGCGTCTCTCGGGTTGTGCAGAAGTATTTCTGCTGGAGCGTGTTTATAATATCTTGATCCGTGCCTGGGTCTGTATTTAGAATTTTGGTGATTTCCTTTTGAGTCGTAGCTTTGTTCGATTCCGGATCAAGGAGATGCCGCAGAAGATTCCACGTCTCTCTCGTGCCTAGATTGCCATTTATATTTTCGCAGATATGGTTCCACTGCTGTCTCGCGAGTTCTGCGGAGTGGTGTTGAATTTCTTCCGTGAGTGTGACTATCCTATTTCTAAGCTTTTTGTTGTATTTTTGCTTAAGCCATCTTTTTTCCAGGCTTTGCCTTGCCTCCCACATGTGTGTGAGGCGGCTGTCAATCATACTTACGCCTAGGTCATGCACTACGTCTTTAGTGGCCTTTCCCACGTCTGATAGGAGGGTTTGTGTCCACTCTGCTAGGTCTGTGATCGGTTCCTGATTTTGTTCACGCATCGTCCTCAATTTGTCCCAGTCAGTGATTGTTTTTTCTGGGTTGGGGTTTGAGATTGCCAATGACGATTTTTGACATTATGATATAATGGTCACTTCCCAGATTTTGTCTTGTGTTGCTCCAGCTTAATTCTGGGAGATTTTTGCCCATCGTGAGGTCCGGGCACGTGTCCCTGTTCACGCTGTTGCCTATCTTTGTAGGCTGCATGGGGTCCGTATATTGGGTTAGCCCTCTTTAATGGATAAAATTCATTAGGGCCGTGCCTTTCCTGGATATTGTTGCGTGTCCCCATTGCACGTGTTGAGCTTTGAAGTCGCCCACAATTAGGATTGGTTTTTGGCCTGCAATTTGTAGGGCTTTGAGTATAGCGCCTTTCGCTGCTCCAGCCTGTGCCCTGGGGTGGCTGTATGCGTTAAGTATGAACAGAGAAGAGGAGTTTCTTTTGCTAAGTAGAATTTCGATTAATATAAAATCGAGCTCTACGTCTTCAATCTCGTGGTTAACCACGGTAAGGTATCTATGTACCATTGTAGTGCTTAATGGCTGTTCTGCGATGTGACATGGCAGAACTGTCCGGTACCCTGGCAGTTTTAGTCGAGACATTCTGGGTTCTTGGATCGCAATTACGTCAGGTTTTTCGGAGTGCGATTGAATGTGTAACTGCAGATGTGCTTTTTTGTTGCGCATAGACCTGCAGTTCCACTGCCAAATTGTCATGGTTTTAGGATTGGCCATTTTGCTGGAATTGATCGATTGGCGCCCCTTGAGCTGACGGGGGAAGGCGACGTAAAATTTCCTGTAAAACGGTGTCGAGTACTCCAAACTTGTGATTTACATCCTGTATGTGTTGTTCGAGGCTTTGTGTTAAATTGTCAACTCTTTGGGTTAGATTATCGAGTTTCTGGCTGTGCTCTTCCACTTTTTGTTCGAGTTCTCGGACTCTATCTTCCAGTGAGGTATTTCTTACGTCAGCTACTGCTCGTTTTTTGCGAGGTGTTTCTTCCTTGCTTACTACGCTTACTGGTGTTTCGACTGATGCGGCCACAGTAGTTTCCATTTCTATGACCTCCGGCATTGGGAGTGGTTTTGGAAGAGGGTCCTTAGATTTTGCAGGGCTTTTAGTTTACTATTTTCCTGTTCCAAGTGTTTAATGCGGTCCGTGAGCATTTGAATGTGGCGGAGTGCCTGATCGAGTTTAGACTGTAATGACTGCAGCTTCGTCCCCTTTCCGTGAGAGGCCACTCCCGCCCAGCTCACCTGTTTCGGTCCGGGACTCTTGAGTCCGGCTGCTGGTGCTGTTGCCACCTCCGCTGCGGCTGCTGCTGCGTCCGCTGTCCAAGGACTGGAAGGAGCTCGAGCGGTCCTTCCTTCGGGTGGGTGGTGGGTCGTCGCAGGTCCGGGATTTGGATCTTGACTGGTGCTCCGATGTTTTCGTTTGGGGTCGTTGAAATCGTTTCTTGCAACTCTTATCGCCTGTGCGGTGCCCTCCTCCGCAGACAATGCAAACTGGATCGCAGATTTCTTCCTTTAGGTGCTGGTTGCCGCAGTACGGGCACCGTTGTTGCGGTGGCTCCGGACATACGTCTCTTCTAAGTCCGACTCTTCTGCAGTTCGTGCACGCCTCTACTTTCGGAATGAAGGGTAGACTGGGTACAGGACTCCGAAGTAGACGATGCTATCTGGTAGTTCGTCCGCGTCGAAGTGGAGCAGAAGGGACTTCGATGTTCTTCCCATGGTTCGTGCTTGTACGATGTCAGGGTTTCTTTTGCGGAATTCTGTCATCATTTCTTGGGGAGTTTCGCCATAGTAAGCCCGATAGATGATGCCTTGCAGGGCCCTGTCCGGAGGGGCGATGTACGACGTCATGACGACGTCTTTGCCTTCTAACTTGATTTGCTTGACTGCGACGTAGCGTAGTGCGTTTGCCTGCGCCGGCGTCGATATGGTGAAAACATTTTTTGCAGAATTTGTTCGAGATTGGTCTTTATCAGCCTCGGTCGCGGTGATGCCGCTCGCTGTCGCGATCGCGTGCCTGATAGGCTTCTCGGTGTAGCGCGTGAAGTCGACGCCACCCGTTGGTCTGTAGATGATTTTATAGTCCTCCTCCTGGAGTCGGGGAAGCGGTTTCTTAGGATGCAGTGGAGGGAGAGGTTGCGCCTGCGGCTTCTCGGTCTGCTTATTTGGCTTCTGAGCTGTTGATGACTCAGCTTTGGGGTTCTTATTGCGGTAGGAAACAATCGTTTTCAAATCGGTCGTATTGAATTCGACTGGGGAGGCGTTAGTCCCAACTACTGCGTACTCCATGACTGCCGCCGAGGCGTTCGCGCCGCGCTAGGCCTGGCGTTCGGGTAAGTTAGAGCGCCGGGGCGACGCTGGCTTGAGACCGTCGGAGCTCGGTCGCCCGAGCTCCGATTTGCTTAAAAGAGGTCTTGAAAGGTGCCTTATACACTCGCGCTTCTTGTCCGTGTGTCGGAGTCGGCGTATCCTGGTGCTTTCCTTTGCAGCAGGTGCTCGAACACGGAGCCCAAACGAAGCACATGCGTCGCCGTTGGCCCCCTAGCGGGCAAACAAGAGCCTGGTGTAAGTCCTGCCGCGACGGGCGTATTTGAATGGAGTCGAAATGCTAGAGGTCTGTGTTCTGTGCGATGTCAGTACACTTTAAAGAAGCCCAGGTGGTCGAAATTTCAGGAACCCTCCACTACAGCGTCTCCATAGCCTCTGTTGCTTTGAGACGTTAAACCGCATAAACCTTTCCCCTTTCATTCCTGTCATCCTCCCTTCCGTCGTGATGCGGTTCAAGTGTCCACCGACAAGTAAGAAACCTACTGCGCCTTTCATTCCTTCAAAACAACTTTTTTTCTTTCCGCTCAAACCCGATCGCGGCGGCCGCGTGTCAATGGCGGCGAAAGTAAAAAGCACCGTCCTCTGCGATGTCAGTGCACGTTACCCATATGGTCGAAATTATTAGGCGATTGCAAAAGGCTGTCCTCGGCTCGTTCGGCGGCTTGCGATATGTCGCACTCGGTCGGGGAGGGTAATAAATAAAACTGAACAAGGTGCTAGCGGGATTCGAGCCCACACCGGCGCGAACTGATCAGCTTCGCTGGCCGCTGCATTACACCTGTATCTCATCGCCGCTTTATTTTTCTTATTACCGGTCTTTTACCTAACAGGACAAAGCACTGAAAAGGGATTTACACGAAAAGAAGGACTTACGGGGATGTGACAATTTACCTGAAAGGCTAGCTTCTGGATGTTAAAATTCCTTCAGCGCCAACAAGGGCTCTGACATTGACAGCCGGTCTGGTACATGATCACAACTATTTGTGCCTCAACAAAACACAGCGTCCTTTCCGAAAAATGCATGCTGGTAGGCTGTGCATTCAGGTCGCAGTAAAACCACCCATGCAGGAGCACCAAAAACCAGTTGACGAGGTGACACAAAAAAAAAATCATGTCCAGCCTAAGTGACCCCCTACCAGGGTGTGCAAGTGGCAGTGGCTTCACTCATCAACAAGCTCAGGAGTGAAATAAGAGCGCAACCATCAGTCGCGAAAAGTGCATTGAGGACGCAGAGGAAATCGCACAGCGCTAGATAAAAAACAAGGAAAACACTGGCTGGAGTTCAGCGTGGTTTGAACGTAATTATGCAAGCAAAATCTGTGTGAAAGACGGTCTCCGCTGACACAAATCAAATGTCAAGGTCAACGTTAAAGGTCGAGTTTCGATGGAGGTGAAATTCTACAGGCCAGTGCGCGCGCGCGCGCGCGCGCGCGCGCGCGCGTGTGTGTGTGTGTGTGTGTGTGTGTGTGTGTGTGTGTGTGTGTGTGTGTGTGTGTGTGTGTGTGTGTGTGTGTGTGTGTGTGTGTGTGTGTGTGCGTGTGCGTGTGTGCGTGTGCGTGTGTGTGTGTGTGTGTGTGTGTGTGTGTGTGTGTGTGTGTGTGTGTGTGTGTGTGTGTGTGTGTGTGTGTGTGTGTGTGTGTGTGTGTGTGTGTGTGTGTGTGTGTGTGTGTGTGTGTGTGTGTGTGTGTGTGTGTGTGTGTGTGTGTGTGTGTGTGTGTGTGTGGTGTGTGTGTGTGTGGCGGCGCCGCGGTTACGTAGTGCGGAGCAGCTGTCGTGGTTGGTCACGTGTCCAAGTTCCACTCGGCCAGCTGTAGCTATCGTGTCACTCCAGGTTTAACCAGAGCTAAACCATCGCCATTTTTTTTATTAATGAGACAGCATGACTTTTAGAATACATTAATAACCGACAGATACACGCCGCATTCCCGAAGTCCAGCAAGGTGCGATGGTGGGGCTCCAAGATCCAGTCTTCTACATCCGACGGCCGATTGGCTGGGTTGTGTTGTGAAATTTGCTGTGCACGTAACACCAACCAGCCCGCATCATATCGCTGGCTTATTCTAGAGCAGCCCTTGACGGCCTCTCCTTTCCCGCAGCAAAGGCAAGCGCTGCAAGCTGTCCGTCATGTACGGCCACACGAGCCTGGCACTGTCCCAGCGGGTGGGCGTACGCCGGGCTCTGCTCCACTCTGGCTACAACGACCAGACTCTGGCGAACGACATCGCGCTGCTCGAGCTGTCGCGCGAGGTTGAGTTCACGGAGCACGTCCAGCCGGCCTGCCTTCCCACCGAGCGCTTCCCTTCGCTGCCGGGAGCCACGGGCATCGTGGCCGGCTGGGGATACACGTCGGACAGCGTATCAGGTACTTCTCGTTCCACCATCTAATCGGTTCACTGTGCGAAACACGTAGCAAGTTATCCTTCCAACTATCCCGGAAACATCACAGAAATTTTCCATGGCCTGTTTATTCCCTGTGAATCGTGTTCGGCAAAATGTTGAATCAATACTGATCCGGAGTTCCCGGGTTCGAACCCGACCGCGGCGGCTGCGTTTTTATGGAGGAAGAAGAAGAGAGAGGGTTTATTGATAAGAAAGGCAGAGAGGTTGGCCTGAAAAATAAATATCTGACCTGCTACTCTGCTCTGGGGGACGGGAAGAGGAGATAAAAGAAGGTCACGATGGGGGACGATGATGATGGGAGGAGGCAGATCAAAAACTACTTAAAAAATAATAAATAGAATAAAAAAAACAAGGCACACTTTCTGACGTCAGAAACGCGAGACAAGGTCCGTGTCGCTCAAAAAGCGTGAGAGCGCTCGCGTTGCCTTTGCAGTTCTAAAGCTATCTGGCCAAGCGCCGAGGAAAAACGCTAAGGCGCCCGTGTCCTGTGCGATGTCAGTGCACGTTAAAGATCCCCAGGTGGTCGAAATTATTACGGAGCCCTCCACTGCGGCACCTCCTTCTTCCTTTCTCCTTTCACTCCCTCGTTTATCCCTTCCCTTACGGCGCGGTTCAGGCGTCCAACGATATATGAGACAGATACTGCGCCATTTCCTTTCTCCAAAACCAATTATTATTATTATTACTCCAGGAACTTCTGAGAAATGTGCATATTTCATACTTCCTACCTCATACTTCTAGCTTAATAATAATAATAATAATAATAACCTGTGTGAAAGTCAGTGTCAACTAGGCATGCCCAACACCTTACTGTCTGTAGGAACTGCAACATGACTTGTGCCATGTTCCTTTCATCAATTGTCTTTCAGTGCCTGAAAAGCAGTAGCCTGAAAATGGACACGAATACAGCAAAAGTAATCATAACTGCAAAAGGCGAAGTGTCCCCTTTTATATGGTGTTAAGGCGCGCTGCGTCACCTGCCTGCCGTTCAAGTCATGCTTCATAAAGTGTCAATACATTTTGTGGCTTCATTGGGCACATGGTCTCTAAATCATCTCTCTCCCTCTACAGCGCTTACATGAGAAACGGACAATGCCTTCAGTAGAGCACCCTATTAAATGGAACTAGTGTGAACCAATAACCGTTTTGCACGTCACAAGTCCTAGGCTCTATTTCTTGCCATTTGTGCATGAAACAGATACATTGTCATCTTTCGTGATTCAAGTAACAATGGCTAGGGTGTAGATATATTTTTTCTTCTCAGGATTTGAGTAAGGAATGAATTAAGTCGTGTGCCGTTAATGTGGACGCTTTGGTTCCCGAGCAAAAGTGTATATAAAGCGAGCCGTCCGTAATAACTAATCATGAATAAAAAGAAAATAATGAATAAAATGAATAAGAATGAATAAAAAGATTTTTCAAAAATTGTTTTATGATTACACACTCTTTATAAGCACAGTGGTGGGCTGGGAAGTGGAAACTGGGCAATCTTAGCAGCTCAGGTGCATTATTCTGTTCGCCATTATTTTGAAAGTCAAACGGTTTAGGCTGAAGCACGTTTGAAGCGTCTAGTGGTCCTTGAAACGGATGATAGTGCTTGTTGATGCGACTGCGACTGCGGCTGTTCGCATCCCAAAAACTCTGTACTCACTCGGCTGACAACTGCTGAATGTGGTTTTCAACGACGCATACGGACAATTATTTTTCGCAAACAGTCATCCTATGTGGCAAACGGTAAGGTGAGTTGACATGGCACCTTATCACTGTAAAGCGTGAAACCATGCACCCACATAAAGGCAACTACGTACTACGGCATTTGCACATTCGCCTGCCTTTCGCTGGTGTTCTGCACTCAAATTATAAGGGGCGGAACATCTGGTAGGGGCACTCGGGATATTGTTCTCATCACTGTCCGTATTATCGGGACAAAAATACACGGGTACAATGGGCTCCCTGCATTTTCAAGCTGTCCGTTGTCCAGACAGCGAGCTTACATATTAACGAGGCGCAAATACGCTGAAAAATTTTAGTCCCCCCAAAAATTGTCCATAATTTTAGTTGTCTGTATTAACAGGGGTCGTATTAACGGGGCACGAGTGTAGATATGTCATGTGAATTTTGCATGAGGATTATTTGCACAGACTGCAAATGCATGTGCAGGACTTGCAATGACCAAAGGGGCCATTTCGATATCTGAGCCACTCTATAGAACGTTCCGCGTGACAGACTCTGTATTTTACCGCTGTTTGTGTGCTATATTTCACATACATGCTTCAAGATGTTTTCCAGCCTTCTGCATGAGCTCCTCAGCTTGGTACCGAGGCACCTTTATCGAAGAAGTTGAGCATGGCTGACAGGCCTTTTCAGCTGCACTGTTTAAAAAAAAACCATCAGAACAGTGAAAATTGCTATCTGTAAACGAAGGAGCACTCAGTTTGGCAGAAATTACATAAAAAAAACTATGGGTGAAGACATCCGTGGCAAATAATCAGGACGCGCAACCTGCAACCTATGTGTTTTCATGGTCAATAAAAATTCCAAGTTCATACAATTCTAACTTCTGCACAAAGGGGTTGGCAAACTAAATCCGTGAAAAAAAAAATCATTGAATTTCATCACCTTAATATGTGAAGTTTCAGAAACGCAAAAACAACGGCCTATGCCCCCGTAGGCCCATAATGAAGACAGTCGACTTATGCTTCACTAAGCTTCTCTGTATTTATTTCGACGTATGTCGTTCGTGTAGCATGTAAACATATGTTTACTGGCGGACTTCAGAGCGGAATGCCAGCCTAAGCGTCAGCTCCCGCGGCCCTTGCTCGGAAACGAGTTCATGGTGTCCGACAGCTGTGATGGATACACAAACGAAATAGATAGGCTATGCAGCACGCGGAGTTTTGGCGAATATCACGTGTCAAGTATCAACCCATGTACGCGATCTAGGCTTTGACTTCCACCACCTCCACTTTCTCAACATTCTCTGAACGGTTACCATCTCGGATTTAACGTTAGTCCAGGCAAACTCACGCCACCGAGAAAAGCAACCAACACGATCGGTCACGCAAAAATTTTATAGGACTACTTCAGCGAAAATCGATTGTGAACGCTCTATCTATGCACAAGACCGAATCTCTTCGAAAGCATATTTATCTTTCTGCGATCGCGTTGCACACTCACATCCTGACTTAATTTGCTGCAACTTCGCAACACAATTAGCTGCATATTCTCATCTGAGAACACAACATAGCGTAGACTCGACGTGTTCATTGCTGACTGCTACCAAGGAGTTAGCGGCAACAAACGCGGCAGATGAAAAGCGCGACGACCGCAGTCACCACACGTTAGCGCGGCGTTGCCTGCCCGCTAAATAATGGCAAAGACGCCAAGGCCTGTTGTAATGGATAAACACGGTGCCAACACGTCTCTGTTTTCACAGACACCGGCGACACAGGAACACTTCACCTTCTCCACAGCAGATTGGGCAAAGACGTTCGTCTGTTAGCGCGATTTTGCGAGTGTCGACAACCATGCCTTCGCCTCACGGGACACAAAACACTTTTTGACGTTACAGCCAGCGTTCGGCGATTGAAATCGAAACCGAAACACAATGACAGAAAAAATTCCATTATAAATTATTTATGGGTCGTAGGATCGTAACTAATGCGTAGTATTGTCTTCCGCATCATTGTAGAGAAGAGAACATGCCACCAAAACTAAGTGTCTATACTATTTTAAGTGCCCCCTTATTTTTCTTCATTTCAAAACCTGACGTGTCATTGTCCGGTTCATTTCTACGAACTCACCTTTGGCACAACCCATCACACAGTGTTCATTAATTTAGTTGGTACATGTCTGGTAATTTCCGTCTAAATTTATGATTTTCATTACCCGATGTCAGTTGAGACTGGAGCATGATCCTGAAAATTGTCTATTCCAATTTCAATCACCCCATTTTTAGGAACCTTTGAAAATGCTAACGAAAGCCCTTGTGTATTTTCCTCTTTAGGAATGCTGGTAAGTTCCTATAAATTTTCATAGCGTACCTGGCAAATGCACTGTACCCATTCCCATCTTCCTAGCCATTTCCCTCTGGAGGTGTAGATGTTCCGCCACCACAAACGCTAAATAGATGCGTTCTTTAATGAATTTGAATGGTTTGTCGCCTAGTGCAAATTGTTCCTTGGCAGGCTATTGCAAGTTCCTTTAGATTTATTAGTACTAAATTTGAGACCACTGTCTTGCTTTGCCTATTTAGATCCTCGGTAATGTTTTGCAGTTCGCCTCTTGAGTTACTCAGTGAGGCAATGTCATCAGAAAATCGGATATTAGAAAAGTATCTTTTATTAACATCTATCCCCGACTCCTCCCAATCCACTTGTAGGGATACCCTCCTGTGAGCATGAGGTGAAAAGTACCGGAGAGATCGTGTCTGTTTGCTTGACACCCTTACTGGTTGGTATTTTACCCCTTTTCCTGTGTTTTGAGGCCGCGCTTCGTTAACGCCTACATTTTTTTTTATTTCTTTAGCTTCAGGCCACTGAGCGCCTCCGGTCTACGCTGAAAGTTCTCAGAAAGCCCCCGAGCTCCCCACTCATGACTGCCATGCAGACATTAACAAAAGCGCTTGGGTCGTTTGGCACCATCGCTTCTACAGCCAAGGGCCCCTAGCATTGCCAAGCGCGCCAAGAAAGTCCGCGTGGCGTGAATGTATGCATGTGGCTCGGGTCGACTCGGTCGGTCCACGCCAGCGGATCCCCATGCCACTTCTGCGGAAATATGCGAACCTGCATCGTGTCCCGCGAAGGGCCCTTTCGTCGGCTGGCATTCTTGACGGCGCCGAAGCGTCGCGGGCCTCCCCCATCTGACATTTCCGCGAAAGGCCCGCAAGTTAGTGGCCTTACCAGTTAACAGGAGAGGGTGTTCGGAATGTTTTTGTTATGTGTTTCTTCTTTTTTTTTCTTTTATCCGTGCCCTGGGCATGAGGTTGTGCCCAACCTTCAGGGGCTGTGGCTGCCTTCATTGGTTATCGAACTTATGGGCGGGCCTCGAAACATGACCGCCCTAACTGGAAAACCTACAAAAATGCAAGGAATGCATTAAACATCAGTCTTTTCTAGTTTAACTATAGGCTCCGTGCTTGGTTCTACAAATACCTAGGCTTCAAACTCGGGTCGATAAGTAGGGTCTTGTAGATTGTTTTCTCTCTGTGAGAATTTTCCTTTAAGTTAACAGTTAGTTCGACTGTCTGTGCTGTCTGCTTCTGTAACTCAGTTTTCGCTTGTAAATTCATGTGAATATATTTCCTCCTCTTCATCATCTGGTATTGTCAATCGTCTTCTCCTTGAACACCGCTGAATACACCACGTTTGGAGCGGCCCTGTGCACCTCCTAAGAAAAGGAAAGAACGAACCATCAAGAATTTACTCTGTAAAAGACAATATTCGCTGCCCAACAGCTACAGCTATTCTCGTGTACAGTTAAATACGCCTTTTCTACACGATAGCATCTGATTGCCTGCATGGCTGTTGAGGTTTCAACTCAGTGGAGTGTTTTCTCGTAATCCGGGAACGCTATATATAGAGGGTGGTCATATTCTGTGCATATCTCTACTTTTTTATTGATACCAGGAAAGTGTTCATTGCACGGGCGAATTTTGGGTCCCTCGGGGTGGGGAGGGGGGGGGGGGCGGTTTGCAGGGCGGGCTCTCCAGTTCGCACCCCGAATTTAACTTTTTTCTCCGGGAGAGATTTGTGGTCTGCGTGGCTTTCCTCTCAAACATTTCTCACCTGAAGGAGGGAGCGCGACCACGCCTTCCGCATGCCCCCACCCCCCCTACTCATTTCTCGAAACATCCGCCCTTGGTCTACTGTCGAGTATCTCGAGCTTTGGTTGATGGAAGTTTAAGGCTGATCTAATTCTCTCGGCAGTTGCAAGCAACTGAGAATACTCTAATCCTTCATTACTTCTTTAAGTCCTGGACGTTCCCTGTGTTAGGGATTAAGGTGATATTAGCTGTGTGTATGAGGTCGCAAGCCATTGCGTAAACACAGTGGCAAGTTTTTCTAGCGGTGTGTCCTCACCATTTTTCGAAAGATCGGCAAATACACGAGCTTCATCCACTGTTTGTTTCCTTTTGCATTGCTAGTGAGGCTTTCTGTACACTCTGTTTTTGTACAGGCTATCCGTACATTCTCTCGTTGGTGTCATTATTATTTGGCCTACCCAACAACCCATTCTGTCTGTTTACCTTATGTATATTTCTACTGGAATTGCCTTCCTTGTTTCTACGCTCGTATATTTAATTTTCCTCGATGTTTATTTCCTCTTTACCGTTTTTATATTCCTTCCGTTCTCTAGACTACACTCAATCCTGCCCATGTTACAAGGACAGGGATTACAGTGACAACCGGCAGGGAGCGAAAGTCATAACTATGTATGTGATTCCCACCTCTCCTTGTCACTCTTCGTAATTTGTTTCAGAAAACTATGGCAACGCTGTCGCTTATGTCATGCGTTCGTGATTCATTGTGCATGCAGCAATAGCGTCAGACACAGACTACAAAGGCGCTGCTATCAACTCGCTGAAATAGGACATGGGGCAATGCGTTTAATGAGAATAATGTTTCGATATGTTTTTCCAGGTCGAAGGCCGCACCAGAACCCATACCTGCTGTTCGTGACGCAAACGATCATGTCAAGGAACTTCTGTGTCACCAAGATGCAAGGGTACTACTACAATCCATCGACTACGTTTTGTGCCTACCGGCATGGTTACGACGCCTGTCAGGTACTGACAATAACTCATCCATGCATAACCACATATGAACGCTGTAGCGTTACGAGCCCCGTTCAGCGGCAGCCACAGAGTCGGCGGCGTTGGCATGTCGAGAAAAGCATTTGGCCCACCTGCCACCTAGGTTGCGCACGTGACCTTGTGATGTCGTCATAACCTGCGCACTTTGGCAGGCTGCCAGACTTAATGAATGGTTGCGAGAGGTTTCTCGGGAAGAGCAACCTGGGTCTCACAAGACCCACCGGTGGCTGTGTTTGAAAGAGCCACGTGCCGGAGCAGTGGCGCATCGCTTAACCGCTGCATCACTGCGCCAGGAATGATATGAAGACACCTTGCGATCTATGAACGTAGCGAATGACCAATTCCGCATACATGGACATGTAGGCTGAAGCTAGGCGACTGAGGGCGCAGGATGGTAGGTCTTAAGGGTAGGTAAATTGTATTTGATGGTGAAAGGAAGAACAGCGTGGATGTCTGCGAAGTGATACGCAAAGAGGGTCGTAGGTCGCTGAAGAGACCCATTAACTCTATTGCGTAATATCCCTCAGGCGGAGTTGAAGTGTCCCTTCAAGTTTTTTTAAAGCGAAAGGTTTACTGTTTTATTCAAGTCAAGGTCACAGGCGCCGCAATTTGACCTTGCAGTAGAGGAGCGGTGGTGATGTGGCTCAATCATGTGTTACTATTTGTCCCGTGAGTTGCCTAGATGGGCTATGTCGTCAGCAAATCAGAGGTTACTTAGGTGCAGTCTTATACCCCCGTCAAGCACGAACAGAGTCTGCTAGAGCCCCTGGAGAGTATTTCATGTCATACGGCGCTAAAGGCAAAGCAGGGTGGCCTCGTAAATACTAAAATGGCGGCTGCCTAAAAGCTACGTTTTCCGAAAAGGCAATCAGTAAACGTAATCTTCAGAATTA
This sequence comes from Amblyomma americanum, assembly GCA_030143305.2. Taxonomy (NCBI): domain Eukaryota; kingdom Metazoa; phylum Arthropoda; class Arachnida; order Ixodida; family Ixodidae; genus Amblyomma; species Amblyomma americanum. Next base: position 36,722 of record JARKHS020031301.1, on the reverse strand, counting down.
TGCTCGTTTATACCTGCAGAGCACATAAATTTATTTTCAGCCGCGACCACAATAAATGTGTTTTATTGTAACAGCGTAGCCTGTAAAGACAATCTCCAAGCTGTGGAGCTGAATAGGGGGATAAACAAGTTTCCCTGCTTAATCTCGACTGGCACAGCTCAAAACCGAACGGACCCCACCCCGTGATCGCGTATGCTATCGAGCGCAAGCCGGCCACGGCCGGACTTGCTCTATTCGGAATAAAGGAACGGCACTCTGGCTGACACAAACAAGGCATTTATTGCTGCAACAACGATAACGCCAGCTAGCAACAAAAATACGATAAGGAATCGTGGTCATCCGACTCACCAGCAAGGTTACGAGCGAATGTGCGCCCACGCTACGGCAGTGGACATACTCCACGGCCGAACGGAACGAAATGCAGGAAAACTTACTTTCTCTCCTCCCCCCCTCCCCATTTCTTTGCCCCGCTGGCGAAGAGCAGAGCCTCGCGCCGAACAGTCCGTACGCGCCGAATTCCCGAGCCGAAGAGAGTCCTCTCCATCGCGCGTGCGCCCAGCAATATCACCGTCCGTGGCGCTTCCTGTAGCTGCGAAGCCGGCGCCCTCCCTTGTTAGCTAAGGTAACTAACTAGGCACGTGTCGCGGGGACCAAACTGAAGGGGACCAGTCCCCACATACCCTCAACCTTAAATAGACCCACGCGCCTGAAACTACATTCTATGGATGAGGCTCCTTGTCGTCATGCACTTGAGGCAGGTCTTGTAGCGGAGGTCCCGCCGATAGCCTCGACGCAAGACTTCCGCGCTGTTCCGAAGGCAGCGTGAAGGTCTCCGCTATGGCTACTCGCATTGTCCATGAACTACGTGTCTGCAGGCCCACGAAGATAAGGCCGGTTGTAAACTGCATGCCAGGATTCTGCAGTAGTCTCCATGGTAACAGCAGCCGGAGCTGACTGCTGACTGGCCTCACCACAGCTGTCCCGGATGGATGCGCTTAACAGGATACAGGCAGTTTCTTTGACACCGGCGGCAGCGAGACGGTGTGCACAGGAGAGCAAGCCTGGCTGCCTGCACTGGATCTGCAAGATTGCCGAAATTAGCTCCGCATGCCTTTAACGTAGGTCACGGGAGGGGAATCGGCGTCCGCAAGGGTCTCGTGGCGCAATGCTTAACTCGCTAGCAAAATGCGTCGGGCGGCTGTGCAAACGCAAAGTTCGAGCGAAAATGCCCTTTATTGAGTTACGAGACTGCTCAGTTTGATGCGAGGTTACAAAAACGAGTTGGCAGCAAAGCGTGCCCGTCCCAACACCACGGTCCGGTGGTCCTGTCTCTTCCCACATGGTTCAGGCAGCTCCGGTAAGCATTAAGCCTGACTACCATTCTGACAACGACTGCAAACCAAGCGAAGACCCTAAAAGGGTTATGTTAGTGCAGCCGCGAGGAGACATGATCTCTGTGGAGTGGTCCTATACTCCGCTCATCGCACGAATCAGCTTCTAGCGGTCGGCGCCCACTATATGGATGGTGTCGGAGCGCACGATGCCGCGCTGCAATACCAGCGAGCTCGTAGCGGCACCCGAGGCCCCAGACTACCCGGAGCCGTGACTCCCATAGTCGAAGTAGGGACAGCAGAGAAAAAAATTTGTGCAAGAAAACTCGAACCACCCACACGGCTTCCATACTCACTTGCTTCGGGCTCGGCAACTCAGCGGGCACTAGACCTCGCGCTCCCTTGATGCGGACCAAGTAGTTATATTGTGGTGAAGAAACTCCAGAGAAGAAAAATATGCTGAGCATGTCGAAAAGGTCGAACATGCTGCAGCGGAATTCACCTCTAAATCAAGAAAGCATGCCGGTGGTCCTAGCGATCAAAATTCACACTAGGCCTAGCACTTGTCAAGTACGGACAAATAGCGTTCCTCGTACCGAACAGGCAATCTACCAATGTACCAAGAGCGGGCCCCACGTTGAGCCCCAGATCTAGGGTTGAATAAAGAGGGGGGGGGGGGGGGAATAAGTTTTCCCCGCTTGTTCGCGACTGACACGATTCAAAACCGCCCGGAGCCCAAAACCGCCCGCAGCTCAGTGTACGTTACTGAGCGCGTGACGACCACGGCGGGCCTTGCTCTGAGGGGAACAAAAGAACGACACTCTGGCTGGCACAAAGAAGGCATTTATTGCTACAACAATTCCGCCAGCTAGCAACAAAATACGCTAAGGAATTGAGGTCGTCCGACTCACCGGCAGGATTACGAGCGAATGTCGGCTGCGCTAGGGCAGAGGAGATACTCCACAGCCGGACGGGAGAACGTTCTTTCCTTACCCCCTCATTTCCTCGCCCCACTGTCGAAGATCAGAACGCCGCGCCGAACACTCCTTACACGCCGACTTTCCGAGTCCAAGAGAGAGCCGAACCGTCTCTCCCCGCGCGCGCACAGCAATCATCCCCGTCCTTGGCGCTCGTGCAGCTGCGATGACGGCGCGCTCCCTTGTTAGTTAATGTAACTAACTAGGGACGCATCGTGGGGAAGCGAACCGAAGGGTACCAGTGCCCACAAAGCACATCCAGAATCCCGAAAACATGGCGGATAACACCACGTTTTAGAGATGTGTTGTGTTGCTGGTCGATATCATTAAAACATTGTACAGATAAAATATACGTAAAATCAACTTGTATGCGCATTTTGTTATGACTACATTAATAAGACCGCCTTGGATTGTTCAACGTGCGATGACATCGCACAGCACGCGGGCACGATCAGGAAGGTTCTTATTGGGTGTTAGCTCTTTCCTCTTTCCTACACGTGGTAAAGAAGGCATATAGCCTCCCGGGGAGATTTAAAAGCAGAAAAACTGAATAAAAATTTAAATGAAAGTGTGGTATGGGTTGGAGGGCTTATCCGTGGGCGCCGGTGTACGGAGCGGCGAGAACATAATCGGTGAGAAATCAGGACAAGCTTCGGAATTCCTAGATGTCGGAGGATGAGGAACTGCGAGGGAAGAGTACGCCTTACATAATTTCATTCTCTCTCTCACCATATATATATATATATATATATATATATATATATATATATATATATATATATATATATATATACACGTGTGTGTGTGTGTGTGTGTGTGTGTGTGTGTGTGTGTGTGTGTGTGTGTGTGTGTGTGTGTGTGTGTGTGTGTGTGTGTGTGTGTGTGTGTGTGTGTGTGTGTGTGTGTGTGTGTGTGTGTGTGTGTGTGTGTGTGTGTGTGTGTGTGTGTGTGTGTGTGTCTTGTCTGCTGTTCTGCCTTCATCGGGCCTCGAGCATCTCTCAAGCTATCCTTGTAGCTTTTCGCCCGTGGCCCTTTTCCTGTATGTCTTCATCCTCATGTTCTTCTTCTTCCTCTTAAAACATGGCACGAACCCACATGGGGGGATTGGCCAAGGTGTAGTGGCATAAAGAAGGAAATTTCCATAGCAGATTACAACAAAATATTGGCGCCAAGCATGAATTTTGAAAAATGTATCAATAAAAAAAAGACAGAATATTTAAAGCAAAATAACAGACAGCATGTTGGAGAAAGAAGAAGAGCTCGAAGAATTTTAAAAGAGTTAGCAAATCAACCTAGAAGCTACAATTATGTAATCATGGTGAACCCTGCAAATTGAACCCAATGCAAATCCTTTGGCACTCGCACCGAACAATAATAACTCTGGCAGAGATAGCGGGAGCCATAACCTGGAGAGAGGTAATTCCAGGTAAATCTTTCTCTGAAGTGCGAACTTTGGGCAGTAGAGGAGAAAATAGTCTACAGATTCAACTTCCCCGCATGAGTCATATAGGTTTGTCGACGTCCTCTCACATCTGCTAAGATATAAATTCAAACTGGGAAACCTGCAACGCAACCGCGTGATTGATGCCTCACACAGCCTGCCTCCACACGAACGGACGTTCCAACTATATGTTAAGTACTTATAATCAGTGGTATTTAGTACGGGATCGCGTAACCTGGCTGATACGTGTTGGAGCTAGTGAAACATGGAAATCGCCAGCAGACTGCAATTCGGGAAGATGTGTCACTGACCCGTCATGAGCCTATCTTGCTAAATAATCGGCCACCTCATTTGAAAGAATACCTGCATGGCCAGGGACCCAGACAAAACGGACTTCCTTCAAAGTGCATGGGACAAAAAATCGCAAGAAATGACACAAAAAATCTTTTTGTGAAGTTTCAAAGGAGAACTGACAATCAGTGAGGATGATAACGTGTGACACATGACAAGAAATTTTGTGCAGGACCATTCCAAGAGCCAAAAATACCGCAAATAAAAAAGGAATGTAATCTTTGATGCGAACAAAATAGCTCCATGCCAAATCCTGTGAAAGATGCCAACTGCAGCTTTTTGGCAGCTGACGGAGGCATCAGTAGAAAGCACCGTATGATGGAGGTATTCCTCTATGTGATCAGAAAGAAGACCGTTTAAAATGTTTGCGCGCATGTGTTTCGCATGAGATGGGAAAATGTGGTCAAAATGAAATTCCACTGCTGCCGGCGTGTCATCAACCCACTGCAAAGAACTGAGATCAAGAACAGTCGGTGTAAAAAATTCTGCCTTAACGTAATTTGTGGCATTTGATAACGCGGCCAATGCTAAGAAAAGAATAAGGCCAACTGAGACTCAAAAATAGGAGTACTGACATCAGCCACTGGCTCCAACGACCTGGGGAAAGTTCGCACCGTGAGTATTTGAAAGCGGAGTTTAGATCAGGGATACGGGCTTCCAGGTAAAGCAGGGCGTTTGAAACTGATTTTGGGAGACCAAGGGAAAAACGCTAAGGCGCCCGTGTGCTGTGCGATGTCAGTGCACGTTAAAGATCCCCAGGTGGTCGAAATTATTCCGGAGCCCTCCACTACGGCACCTCTTCTTCCTTTCTTCTTTCACTCCCTCCTTTATCCCTTCCCTTACGGCGCGGATCAGGTGTCCAACGATATATGAGACAGATATTGCGCCATTTCCTTTCCCCCAAAAACCAATTATTATTATTATTATTATTAGACCAAGGGAAAGACGTCGAGCGCACCTTTCCGATAAGATTCAGGGTTGAATCTTGTAGACTGCGCTACCAGAGAACAGAATGAAACCAAATTCAAGTGAAGGTCTTACATAGGCTTGTATAGTAACAATAATGAGTCGCGGCGCATCCCAAACTTTTCATTTGGCGATTCGTGTCAGCCGGCCTAGAGCGCATTCTCCTTTAACCACATTTTTCTTTATATGAAGGCTCCAATGTAATGCTGGGTGATAAATAACACCTAGATATTTAACGGATTCTATTCATGGAATCTGGTTAGAGCGATGCACTAATGAAATGTGCAAAGACGTGTCTGGAGGAAATACTAATCAGCAGCATTTGTTAAAATTCAGGGATAAATTAATACCATGCAACCATACTTCAAGAGCATCCAAATATTCCTGCATAATCTGGTAAAGAAAATGGATACCTCTGGCCGAGACGAAAAACGTTATGTCATCTGCATACACGAAAACTGTTATATCAGGGCGAATGGGGAAACAAAGTTTTCAGCGTTGTTGGGGCTATAGGACGAAACGTTGTGGACAACCGTTGCAGGTGCAGCTTTGGATTTAGGTGACGGGGACGGCAGAAGCTGGTGTAGCTTGTTTTTGTGCGAGACATCAGCGCAACGGGAATACATTGCAGCCATATGATTAGCATGCAGTTGAATGCTAGCAAACTCATCCGGGTAGAGCGACTGTGGTCGGCGACCAGAAAAACTTCATTTTCCAGGGTTCTCTGCTTCTCTTCGCACTCAAGTATCCTTGCTTGAAGAAGGGAACGTTCAGCTTTCGCGATAACACTGTGTCCGAAGCTTGGAAGACAGGACGAGTCAGGTGAAGCGAACGAGGAATAAGGGCTAGAGACTTTCAGGTGAGATTGAACTAAAGGTGGCCTTTGAACGATGCCACACGAGTTGTTAGGGACACGCACTGACGGATGCTTGTGACGATGGGTTGGCGGTACGCCCGGCGAAGGCTGATGAAATCAAGAGTTCAACGAAAACTCGTCTGGTCGGGGTGAATCATAAAACGTGACATTGAACACGCCGACCACAACAAAGAAAAGAAAACACAAAATGCGTTCCGGCTCCCGTACGGGAGCCTTGTTCATGTAAAAAACGAGAAGCGGGTGCGCGGGCTTAAGTATGCTTTAAAAAAAGGGCGCAGGGAACGTGCGTAAGCAGTTGTCGCATTTCCGCAGTTTCGGTTCAAGGCGTGACAGGTGGTTTGTATAATCAGAGATTCCAGGTGAAGGCGAGGGAATTCCCTCTTTTCTGCCACAAGAACTTGTGCAATGCCCCAGTCGATAATGTGCTGTTTCGATATGCAGAATTCGGCGATAGCACTGGAATCCACTTTCCTGTTTTTAACGTTGTTTTTGTGATATTTAGGCGCCTTTCGCACTTACCTGTTTCGCCAATGTAGACGCAGTCACAATCGGAGCAGGAAATGCTGTAAACCACGCCGGGATGTTTTTCTTTTGGAAGAACGTCCTTTACGTTGACCAAAGCGTGCCACGGTTTTCTGGTCGGAACGTGGGCAGTGTCAACACTGAAGGTGCGCAGAATGCGTGCCAACGCCTCGCTGATTCCAGGGGTGTAGGAAACAGCTGCACGTTTAGGGGGGAAGGCACAGCAGTTTCATGTCGTGGTCGACACAGCTGTTTTTCGACCGATGCCACGAAAGATGTCGGGTATAGTCACTGCGTGAAAGTTCTTGCCGCACCACATCAAAGTTACTAGCCCTGTCTTCGGGAGAACTGCAATTGCGTTGGCTCCTTTTTAATAAGGTGGTAGCAACCGATCTCTTACGTCAAGCTGGGTGGACGGCTCTAAAGTTGAGATAACATCCCGTGTGGGTAGGTTTCTTAAAAACGGTGAGTCATAGTTTGCCACTATCGCGTTTTACCAAGACGTCTAGAAAGGGCAACACACCGTTCGCCTCGACCTCGGTGCTGAACTCAATGGCATCCACTATGAAGTTCAAATGTGATGAAACAGCAGGCAAAGCGTCTTTTTGAATCATGCAGAAACAGTCGTCAACATATCTGAGGAATACTTTTGGCGGGTGAGCAAATGTTGCAAGGGCCCGGCGTTCGACAAACTCCAAGGTGAGGTTCGCGACGGTAACGGAGATATAGATGGCACCCATAGGAGTTCCTTGAAGTTGACGGTAAAACAAGCCTTGGAATACAAAGTACGTGTTGCTGAGGCAGAACTGTAGGAGTCTGCAGAGGTCAGGAACGTCAATAGGGGTCCTTTCAGGTAAGGATCTGTCAGACTCGAGGGCAGAAGAGCAGGCTTGTACGGCAAGGTCAACAGGGACGCACGTAAAAAGCGACTTGACGTCAAACGAGACTAGCAGCTCGTTGTCGTCCGGTGATATGTCGCTTACCCTCTCGATGAAGTGAGTCGAGTTTCGTACGTGTGTCGAGCCACAACCCACTAGAGGCGAGATGGTGCGATGAACGTAACCAGATAATTTTTGGAGTGGGGAACGACTGTAGTCCACGATGGGACGCATCGCCATACCAGTCTTGTGCACTTTGGAAAGGCCGTAGAGGGCGGGGGCCGAACCGTTGGTGCGCAACAGTTTGAGGTAAAGTGGCTTGTGGGTCGGAGGGACGAAACTGAAGACGTTGGTGAGAAGTTTCTGTAGATCGCGCTGTACCTTTGTGGTTGGGTCTCTGTCCAGCCGGCAGTAGGTGGTGTCATCTTCAAGTAGGTTCTGCATTCGGCTTACATAGTCTTCCCGGTCCAGTGGATTAGTGGATTACAGTGCAATCACCGAACACTGCATATCGAAGCAGCACATTATCGACTGGGGCAAGGCGCAAGTTCTTGCGGCAGAAAAGAGGAAATTCCCTTGCCTTCACCTGGAATCTTTGATTATACAAACCACCTTCCACGCCTTAAACCTAAGCTGCGGAAATCTGACAACTGCTTACGCACGCTCCCTGCGCCCCCTTTTCAAGCATACATAAGCCCGCGCACCCGCTTCTCACTTTTTACTGTGAACAAGGCTCCCGTACCGAAGCCGAAACGTCTTTTCGGTGTTGTTTTGTTTGTTATAGTCGGCGTCTTCAATGTCACGTTTTATGATTCACCCCGACCAGACAAGTTTTCGTCAAACTCTTGATTTCATAAGCAATATAGTAATGGGCTGCGTGCCGGGGTAGTAATCCGACGAGGTCATTTCGCTTTAAACACACTTTTGTGGTAATTCCCACCGTGTTTCCTCTACATCAGTAGTTGACTTTCGTATCCCAGCACTCAAATTACACTGCACCGGGGTTATCGTTCGGTGCACTGATGCTGCGGTTCATTGCAGGGCGACTCTGGTGGCTCACTGATGATTCTGCATGATGACCGCTGGTACTCCGTAGGCATCATCTCGTATGGCGTGGGCTGTGCCACTCCCGGCGTGCCAGGCATCTACACGGACGTCACCAAATACGTGCCGTGGCTCCGGCGCCAGCTACAAGCCAAGCGCCAAGGACCATAGCGATACGCCGCTGCACAAGCTGGGGCATCTCAAAGAGGGATATACCCCCAGAATTCGTCTTGTTCTTTTCGTTTAAAGTAGCTTCAGCTTTACGTTCCTTTTGCTAATGCTCTCACACGATTCCTTGGACGACGGGATACAAATTCGGAGCCCAGCGAAGGTTCGGGACACACTCAATCATAGCCAGTGCGGCGCAGCCACGTTTTCGCAAGAGGTGAGGTAGTATGGGTACCCTTTGGCGTGAAAGATGCTTTGTATACTTCGGGCCCCGACTCTGCCACAGCGACCAGTAGCTTCAGCGCTAATGTGCTTTGAAGCACACTAATACCTATGGGCCAGAATGCTGGTTGTCCGCTTCACCTGCCTCCACATTCCCGCGCAGAAGCATGCACTCCCTAAAAATGAGACTGCTGACCCCATAGAGCCATATGGGGGGGGGGGGGATTTCGCGTCTAATATCAAATAAAGCCTTTAATAGTGTATACCTCGGTACCCAACTTCACATGATGCAGGGCCGAGCCCTTCATGGCGGGGCAGCAGCTGAACCAGCCGAAATATGCGGCGCCAAATTTTCCCTCGCGTGCAGTGTGTTCTATTCCGAACGTGAAGGAGTTCTTCAGCACATTGTGAAGTGTTCGTGAAACAGAATACTCAGAAATCAAAGACAAGGCATGAATGCTCGCATCATTAAAGTTCGCTCTGCCGGGCCTTCTAAGTGGCAGTGAGGGGCTGTGCCACGGTTTAAAAACCATGCGGTCCAACTCAAGAAAGTCCAACTCAAGGTCCAATTAAAGAGAAAATGCCTGCTCAGTAATGTCACTCCGTGTCTCATGGCGGAGTTTGTGTTCAACCTTTCCAATGGATACCAAACCCGAGCAAAATCTTCCGTTGCGTGTTCCCTTGTCTGTTCGCAGCTGGCCTTGCGCGAGCGCTCCAACCCGCGGCACTGTCCGCTCGTCATCGTCATCTTCAACGTAGCACAAATCCGTGTTTTCGCACTGATTTGAATGTAGTAAACATTCTCTGTATTTTTTGTTAGCGTATTTACACGTAAGCGTTGGAGATTTTGCTCGGTTGTTGCGTGGCATTATGGCCGAGTTTTAAAAATTAACATGCAGAAAACCAAGGTAATGTTCAACCGCCTAGCAAGGGAACAGCAGTTCACAATTGGCAGCATTAGAAATTGTGACGGAATACGCCTACTTAGGGCAGGTAGTGACAGCTGATCCGGATCATGAGAGGGAGATAACTAGAAGGATAAGAATGGGGTGCAGCGCATATGGCAAATTCTCGCAGATCGTGAGTGGCAGTTTACCAATTTCCCTCAAGAGGAAAGTGTACAACAGCATAATCTTACCGGTACTCACCTACGGGGCAGAAACGTGGAGGCTAACCAAAAGAGTTCAGCTTAAGTTAAGGGCAACGCAGCGAGCCATGGAAAGAAAAATGATAGGTGTAACGTTAAGAGATAGGAAGCGGGCAGAGTGGGTGAGGGAACAAACACGGGTTAATGACATCCTAGTCGAAATCAAGAGAAAGAAATGGGCTTGGGCAGGGCATGTAATGCGAAGGCAAGATAACCGCTGGTCCTTAAGGGTAACGGAGTGGATTCCAAGAGAAAGTAAGCGTAGCAGGGGGCGGCAGAAGGTTAGGTGGGTGGATGAGATTAAGAAGTTTGCAGGCAAAAGGTGGATGCAGCTGGCAAATGATAGGGTTAATTGGAGAGACATGGGAGAGGCCTTTGCCCTGCAGTGGGTGTAGTTAGGATGATGATGATGATGATGATGGTGATGAGTAGTCGAACGAATCAGCAGTTCACTAGCCGTGAAAATGGAATGATAGTGATATCGTAAATACTTGCTTGAGGCACTATAATGCGTTTTCAAGCATCCGGCAGTGACCTCGTGTGAGCAACGTTGAAGGTCGTTATGCAACCGGTGAAGTGGGTCGTTTGTTCAATGTAACGAAAATTTGGAAGTGCAAACCACGTTACAAGGGCCTCGTAGCTCCACGCAGAATTCACAGTAGTACTTTTCAGTGTTTCATTTTGTTTGCATTTCATCTCGTTGACGCGTCAGTCGCAACAAAAGCGGCAGGAATTGTGGAAGCGAACGACCAATCGCAGGCACGGCTGGTGCAGACGTCGCCTCCTCATCCAGTCCGGTCGTGGCCATACGCATCCAGTTTGTCATAAAACTACTGCGACTTCTTTCTCAATATAAAAGTAGCGGCAATGAATGTCGTAAGCAATGCGAATCATTTTCTGTGCTCCTCCATTCGTCGAAGCTGGCGCCTATCCACCACTGCAGCAAGGGCAGGAAGCCCGTTTATGCAAGTCGGTGTCACAATAGGGATGTTTCCGCACTACTAGCATGACGTAGTTTTCCAGCTACTAATGACAGAAGAACAAATGTAACGTTATAAGCCAAGGCAATAACAAGTTATCTCTCCTGAAAGTCAACGTAGGTTACAAAGGAGATAAGCTGACGAACAAGCCTACCATATCATAGTCAGAGGCGAATGCCGTATCTGAAAAGGATCTTATGGCATTTCATTATGCGCTTCATGTTGGCGGCGATTTAGTGCTCAGTAAGAGTGCTTTTGGCACTCTAGACATGCCTTCAGAGCAAAGCCACATTGACGCTTTGGGACTTGACCGCTCCACGCTTAAATACCATCAGTCGCTTACGCGCACTTCCATATCAAAAAACCATAGATTCACCTGGCTGAGCTCTGCAACGATAGCAGTCTTCAGATGCATAGGGTTCGGAGGATTTTCAAAGAAACTAGCCGTTGCGCACGCAGTTTTTATACAGTGAAACATTTAGTATTGCTGCTGCAAGGCCAAAATAAGCTAAATAATTCGGGTATCCCAGCTTCGCGCCCCGGGTGAGAAAAATCCATCGTCATCAGTATCTGCCCTCGATATTGTATGCCCAGGTTAACACTTGCGTGCCCGTAAAACACGGCTTCACAAGCTATGTTGCGCTCGCTGATAATTTCTCCCTCACTAACCAAGCGCGAAGTGCGGTAACCGACCAGCGAGGACGCAAGGCGCCCATTTCAAAGAAGGCGGTCCGAATCCGCTTATTTTCTGTTATCGGCCAGGAAGAAGAAGATGAATTGCCGTGAGCGGTGCGCGTGGGCTGTGGCGCTGAATAAGCTCGCGGGTTTTTCTGAACGACCCGCCAAATCTGCGGCGAACAGTGCCCGGGCCAAAAACAACTGTCGGGTGAGATACGTCCATCGCTTCGCCGCCTCGTCAAGGGTCGACCTGCTCCTTAAATCCGGCTGCACTGTTCTCACGTCCGGGGAGCCTACAGGTAAGCTACCACGTTGTTCTGTTCGTGAAGCTCAAGTTCCTGCCACGATCAAGGTTATTTGAGGGAAGCTGCGCCAGTGTAGTTACCAGCCTCGTTCATCCGGTTAGTTTTAAAAGGGTACTGATGGTGCTGGACGCATTCCGGCAGTCAGGTGAATGTGTTCCAAATGGGGAAGGTGGCTCAGCTTGGCTGCCCACCTGAAAAAAGGATAAACAGAGGCAACTGCATGCTTTTAAAGGGCTGGCCCGCATGTCTGGATATAAATAAGCAAGCGTAGATGATAGATTTGCTGTCACGAACCCAGAGGGGAAAGTGCTGAATCTCAGAACAGATGTACCTCTAAGGAACCTAAGCAACCTTCATATGAGTGCCCCGTGGTTCGACCCCATGTCATTGATTCAGTCTCAGCGAAACGTTGGTGGCGGCAAGGGATGGCTGAATAATTAAAAACCGCTGCGGTCATTCACCCGGCCCGAGCACAATATCAACCTAATAGTCTCCGGTTTTACAGCTATCAACTGGGGTCTGTGGGCGCTCCAGGTCAAGGATGCGCAGTGGTGGAATATAGGCTTCGAAATCTTAGCCATGCCTTCGACTTACTCAGAACCTCGACAACAGGAATCACTTCAGAGGCACAAGCCGACATGTTCCGCAAACTGCCGGGCACACCTTGCACTTGGCAGTTAAAACTGTCGTCGTTAACGCCACTGTTGCGAAATTTGAGATCGACAGGGTGCGCAAGCAACAAGGGAATGTGTACAACCTGAGGCCCGTATTTTTAAACGTCTCGCTTTGTTTTCGTCCTCTGCAATTGGCCGCTGCCACTGGTGACGTAAACAATGCGTGATGAGGTCACACTAGCCTTGGCAGAAATGCGCCCATGAAGTCATTTCCCTGCATGAAAGAGCACCACGCCCATGCTGCACTGGCGGATCGGCGCCGAAAACAACTAAAGACAGCGCGCGACTACGCTTTTGATATACGTGACAAGATTTTTCGGCGCTCGTTTCGCCTAGGGTGGTAGTACATTGCGAGGTCCCTGCAGCCGGATTAGATGCGGCGACGTCGCACCTAGTCCGGCCTTGCCTCTTATTGATCGTTTGCTTCCCCGCCTACTGCTGCTTTTGACACGGTCGAGGCCATGGCGAAACGAAAGGAAACGAGACGAAATCACGTAAAATGCGTCTCTCCTGCTGGCTCATTTCTAAAATGATTTCCACCGTCACTTGGTTCTTTTTTTCTGCCTCTTCGACAAGATTCAGTGTAGTTATTGGTTTTGCCTTTTTATACTAATATTGTCCTAGGCAGTGAGTATATCAAGTATGCATGCAGGACTTTCTTATTTTAGAACATAAAATAATGGTACACTCAGATGGAAACGAAACACGATGCTTGGTTACGGAATAGAGTGTGCTAGAAATCAGCAGACAAGGAATTATACTTTATAGATATTTTTTGACGTCGTAACCGTCCAGCAATCATGACTACGCAATAATACGCTAACTTCTTAACCAGTGTTGTACGCACACTTTTATGGGCGCATTTGTACAGGGAGACGCATTTACGACTGAGAATATTGTATTTTGAAATTGTCCCGTCCCTCGAATTCTGTTTATGACAGCTACACCAAGAAGGACGGTTTGTCGCCGTTTAGAAGTCAATGGCGGAACAGCTTTGCCTCTGAGATTCGCGAAGAGAAAATCGTTGCTGGCACATGCATTTCAGTTTGGGAAATATGCAGATGATGACGGCACTTGTTATTTCGTTTCTTGGTCTTTTCTAGCTTGCAAAAGCTCCATTTTCGATGATAGGGGTATCTTCGTCATTATGTGCCGTCGTCTATACATAAAGGTCAACGCCAGTCACTCCTCACGGTCCCTTTAACCAGCCAAATATTTTTGGATTGATTTAGAAAAGCTCCATGCATTAGAAAGCAGCCGCCCTTCACAGTGACCGCTGTAAAGCCCGGCTACCCGGTGTCGTCGTTGTCGATGTCGTGGTAATTACAACGAGCGTGAGGAGGAAAGGGGAGCGGATAAGAAATGAAAGATTCGGTGAGCAGCGGTGCTCGGGACACTCTTGTGGTGAAGTGACGTCAGAAGGACAAAGACAGCAGGTGTAGGTGCATACGAACCCGTGGTCTCAGCATGTCGCGTGATTTGCTCCACCAACTCAGCAGCGGCGTTTATTTCGGCAAACAATGGCCGCGGTTTAGTTTTCACTGACTCACTTTGAGACCTAAAAAACTGAGGGTCTGCCACGGGTAAAGAACGAAATTACAATTCAGCACTACCTGCGCTCGAAGTCAGCGTGCATCAGTGTGGTTTTTTGTCTCCTGTACTGTAACACTCACGATTTTTACCAGCTGTCGGTGGCTTCTTTCGGACGTGACGCAACCAGCACCTCCTCCACTATTTCTATCCGCTCCCAGATTGCCGGAACCACACATAATTGAGCAAATGCGTTGCGTTGATGAGAGTGAAACGTTGCTTAAACAGTTCTCAATTTAAAAAAAAAAGCCTACTACTTTGTTCCACATTTTGGGTTGCTGCATTTCTATTTCGTATAACGAATGCATGAGTCATTGTCCTGACTGGGGAACATTATCGTCACAATGCCGCTGAATAACCGCAAAAAGAAAACAATCAGATGAGCTTTATATGGCATTATGAGTAATACTGGGTTCTCTTCCCGGTCCCCTCGTTACTCTCATTTCAGTAATAATTTATGAAGCAGTACATCCATTCATAGATCACGATAAAGGATCTGACTAGGTCGAAACGTCAGCTCTCATGCAGCCACTGTGCGACCATGGTGTAGAAGAGGCGTGCGTGATGGTTTTGGAAAATATCTATAGCGTTTGCGCAGTGAGCCTAGTTCTGAACATAAAAAATGATAAAATACCGATCAGGAAGGGTGTCAGGTAAGGTGACAAGATCTCTCTGGTATACTATTAACCTCGTGTTTGAAGGAAGGACTCCGAGAACTTTATTAACTGGGAATAAACGTTCAACCTTAACAACCTACGGTTAGCTGATGACATCGCCTTGCTAAGGAGCTCGTGTGCCAAACTGATAAACATTAACGAGCTCCTAGACAGGCAACAGAGAACGGTAGGTATAATAATTCGTGCGCAGAAAACTATAGTGTTCAACAGTCTCGAAACGACACAGTGGTTTACGATAGCCAGGAAAGCTTTGGAAGTGGTGAGCAAATGCACATGGAGAGATAGCGACCGCAGATCCAGACCACGAAAGTGAAATAACTGTGAGAATAGGAATGCGGTGGAGTCTATTTGGCACTCGCTTTCAAGTGACGAACAACAGTTTACCAGTATTTCTCAAGAGGACCGTATATAACAGCTGTGTTTTGCCGGTACTCCCTACGTGGCAGAAACGTGGAGGCTAACGAAAAGGGTTGAGCTTAAATTCAGGACAACGCAGCGAGCTATGGAAAGCGAAATGATAGCTTTCACATTAACAGAGTGGAAGAAAGCAGAGTGAACCGGATAGAAAACTGGAGTTAATGACATCCAAAGAATCCAGAAGAAAAAGGAAGGTTCATGTAATGCGATGACAAGATAACCATAGTCGTTAATGGTAACAGAGTGCATTCCAAGAGCGGTAAAGTGTAGCAGCAGGCGGAAGAAAGATAAACAAGTGGTCGAGATTGCGTTTGCGGAGTAGAGTGGCCACATCTGTTCCAGGACAGGGTAATTGGAGAGATATGGGAGAGGCATTTGTCCCGCAGTAGGCGTAGTGAGGCTGATAATAATGATGGTAATGATGAGAGGCCTTTGTCGTGCGCAGTGGGCGTAGCTAGGCTGATGGTGATATTGTCGCTTAGTGGTGACGGCAGTCGAAGCAGGAAGGATGTCAGCCAAAAGTTCTTTTAAAAGAAAACTGTTTATTGGGCTCACTTGCGCCCACAATGGACTGAATCACTCGACGGCTTAGCAACAAGCGTGCTCGGCGGACGCCGAACAGAAATGCCCGCCGCTCTTGGTGGTGCTCAATTTAAAGCTGATAACGAACTTTCGAGATGAAGCGTTCAAATTTACTAGAACATTCTGGAACAAGGTAGAATCAGCTCTGCCTGGATGCGAACAATATGATCTATTTATTTGCACTAAGTCATGGTTGATTTCAATGTGTGCAAAAATAAAAGTTAAATGATTGTTTCTTTCTCGGAAGTTATTTTAATAACGTTATGAATTTAAACGAGTCACGGGAATGGCATATAAACCCACCAGAATGTTAGACAGCTCATGGCGCAAATACTAGTACCAATCAACAAAACCAAATAACATCGAAATTGCATCGGTCACTGAGCTCTACTTCATCGGTTTGTTTTGAGCTCAGGAATGCAATGGCTATTGTTAGTACCGAGTTTTAATCTTGTTCAACTTGAACGGGGTGCTTAAGATTGAAGAAGGATATGAATAAGGTAGACATGGTTCAAAACTTGAGCGCGGGATTTTCTTTTTGAGAAATTATTCAGTGTTTTATGTTTCATATGCGAAAATGGTCACACCCTGGACAGCCTTTGAGGCACTCCTTGTAAACATCGGAAGACCTTCGGAAGAAGGAGTATTTCATAACATCTCCACTTTACAAAAGACGTCGACTAAAATAAGTACTTACTAATGTACCTAAGGGAACTTCTAGCCGTTGTTACATGGAAGACTAAGTAATTTTTCAAAATAGGCTTTCTCGTGTACAAGTATGGCTTTTTCACCATAGTATAACCAGTGTTGGCGGACATCAGAAAACCGGTGAGTTAAGCATCTAGTTGCAATTAAAGATATGTAGCCGGTCGCTAGCAATAGCCGTATCAGTGTTTAGAATTTAGAAAACGTGATTACTCTTGGCGCTGTGCCTCCACGAAATTTGGCTTTTTTACTAGTTAGGTGCACTGGAGGGGTTTCTTTGACTGCATGCTTTCGAATTCTCATGTATTTTGGCACGATGTAGCCAAATTTTCTGGAGCCGCACCGAGGATAATGGCATTTTCGAAATTCTAAAAACTGATATGGCTATTACTAGTGACCGGCTGCAAATGTCAAATTGCAACTAGGCGCCTAACTCTAATAGTTAAAAAGGTATATATCATAAATTTTTGGCCAGCTTACTACTTAAGAGAATTCACTAAATTTCCGGTTTCCGCCGACCCTGGTAATCTATGCCGCGAAAGCCATACTTTACGCTAAAAATTATGCCGCCACCGTCTAGAAGACGTTGAAGTAACGAGTGTTAGCTGTTTATAGCGCAATCTATCGTCCATGCGATGTATTATCACGTGATTAGCCTACTTTTTCATACCTCACGACGAGTGGGCGCCTACCGCCTTATGAGCTGTCGAGTGCTGACCTTCAAGCCGCCATGTTAATCCTAACCATAACTATGTATTAACCTAATTAGGCGATATTCGAGTCTAACATGTTCTACTCATCGAGCCCGTTACGAATATTTCATTACCCAGGTCATGACATCATCGGTTATTTAATTATAGGCAATTAAGTTTAAGCCCAACTATAACTAAATATTAACTTCATTAGTTAATATTGGTGTCTAACGTGCTCTACACATCTAGAGCATTCCAAATATTTAGTTCGCTTTATGATGACCTCATTGCTGAATTATAAGCGGTTAAAATAGTCACATGACTACGTAATTATGACATCACAAATTCAGTGACCTCACCAATCAATCACATATTCGATATACTAATTACGTCACCAATCAATCACCAATTGGGTGGCGATATCGATTTACTATGAGGGCTACCATCTTAAATTCCTCGGACTTAGAGGAAATTTGACGCCGAAGGGAGGTGGTAGCAGACCCCAAGAAATTGAGCAACGTGATTAATAAGAGGTAACGCTCTTAAAAGCCTATGTTTGAAAATTACTTAGTCTTTCGCGCAACGCGCGGTTTAATGTAGACTGAGGCATAAAAAATAATAAGAAAAAACAAATTTATCCCACACCACTAAAGTATCTCGGGTACCCAAGGAAACAGCAGAGGTGATATTCGTGAAGTTTTCTTTAGGTAACCAATAAGGTTGAGCCTAAAAGCTTTGCAATACTCTAATCTTACCGCCACTCGAAGCGGCGAATTTTCTTCTTTTGTAAGGTCGACCTTGTCATTTGTTTGTAATCTTACGTTGGTAGTATTCGCAGATAAAAAACTCATTTGATTGAGTATAAAGATCAGTAGTCATACGGACGTTGCCGGAAAAGATTGTGGAAGTGGCATGTGCAGAAGAACCATAAAATAATTGAACAGACTGAACAACAATCGTGGTCCTGCACAGGAGCCGTAATAAACTCTCTACTGGGATGTGTGTCAGGCATGGTGACCAAATCTCTCCACTGCTCTTCACCGCCTATTTGCAAGAGGTACTCCTAGCGTTGGGTATAGCTGGCGATTACCGTTAATAGAGAGAAGCTAAAGTAACCTTTTATTTCCCGCAGACATTTCCCTGTTCAGGGAACGAATTACAGAGCATAACTGAGGGCCCAGACAGGCAAAGTAGGACGGCGACTCCAAAAATTAATCTGGAAATAACTAGAGTAACTTTCATCGTCCTGGGAAGAGAACAGTCTACAAGAGACAGGGGAATAGGAAGGCATTTGTCTCAGGCAAGTATATGTGCCCACTCATAGCACCGTAGGAGCGAAATAACTGGCAGAATAATAAAGGAGTTTTTTCGGCAGATGCTCTCGGGCCATGTATTGCAGCTTACTGATATTTCTTAACACAAAAATATACACTAGTTATGCCTTTCCAGCCGTCACCTGTACGAGAGAAATCCGAGGGCTAAAGAAAATCGCTGAAACTTCATTAAAAACGCGCTGTAGCGGTGTGTGTAACCTTAAGAAGCGGGAAGAGAGAATAGTGGGTCAGGAAACAAAGGCGAGTTAGTGATATTCTAGGTGACATCAAGAAATTGGCATGGACAGGGCCTGTAACATGAAGGAGGAGAGATGACGGATGGTCCTCCCTTCAGGTAACGCAGTGAAAGCGAACGTAGGAGGGGGCGGCAGAGTGTTCGGGTGAGGTTACGAACTTATGGAGATCTTAACTCGAGTCCATTAGAAGAATCACTCTCACTGCAACGCACCTTTCTGCACTGATGCTGTTGGTTATGCTTACTATAACTCTTCCGCATGCTTCCGTTTTTGCATCTCTTTTTTATCTATGCCTAGGATTGCGGAATACCTGCATTTTGGTGTGCACTGTATGTATCTTCCGCACCTCAATTTTGCGTTAGTTAAAAAGTACGATTAATTATCGGCAAAGGGGAACCTCATCTATTAAAACCATTATTCTACGTTCTCAAAATGTATAGAAATGGGGGGCCAGCCTTCCGCTCCCCATTCCCACTCCGCGGATGCAGCTTTCCCGTTCACTAACCGCGGAGGGGGCTCGAGGGAACAAAGGGAAGGGACGACAAAGCGTTAACACTCATATGCTATTTATTACACTTGCAATTAATACACAGAGTGGGCCAACTACCTATAAAACATCAACGAGGCATCCCTCGAAAATAGGAGGCTACGTAAGAAGGGCTTCCGACTTTCCGGCTTTGGCAGGGGCGCGACCTCTGAGGAGGTATCGGCGGCGAACATTTGTATGCGGCGACAATGGCGACCGGGTTTTCCCGTGCGCCCCGTTCTTGAAGCAAAGCCATTCCCTAGGATTTGCTGGGGAAGGCGACCAGAGCGCCCGTTTGCTGCGCTCGCTTCGCTGCCTGGAACGAGAAGTCCAGCGGCAAGGCATGACGGATCCCCGTGCGCCTGCCGCGGAAGGTGACGAGAGCGTGCGGCTGCAACCGCTCGGGATGCTGTCCGGATGCCGAGGAGATTCTTACCGGCTCCGCGGAGCTGCGCGTATCCTTCGAGATGGCGCTGTAGTCGCTGCTTCCGCTTCCCTCATGAAGAAGACTTCCCTCCTCGTGCAGCCGGTGCTGTCTTGACACACAGTGATGAAAATGGTCGGCCGCGTCGAGACGGAGGGCGGGATCAGGTTTTACACAAATGTTATAAAACAGTACTAATAATAATAATAATAATAATTGTTTTTTTGGGAAAGGAAATGGCGCAGTATCTGTCTTGTTATATCGTTGGACGCCTGAACCGCGCCGTAAGGGAAGGGATAAAGGAGGGAGTGAAAGAAGAAAGGAAGAAATAGGTGCCGTAGTGGAGGGCTCCGGAATAATTTCGACCACCTGGGGATCTTTAACTTGTACTGACATCGCACAGCACACGGGCGCCTTAGCGCTTCGCCTCCATAAAAACGCAGCCGCCGCGGTCGGGTTCGAACCCGGGTACCCCGGATCAGTAGCCGAGCGCCCTAACCACTGATTTGTTATAAAACAGAAGCAGCGCTTAAGGCACAAACCTTTAGAGGTGCTTCCCCCCATTAATGCAAAAAAAACATCAATCATTAGGATTATGGTGCGAGTGCTAAAAACCGCACTGAAGGCGTACAAATAAATAAAAATAACCATCAAGCTAGAAATCGCCGCGCGTGCTGACTGTCACTGGTCCAACGATTAAGGAATAAAATGAGCAAAACTGGCATGACCGCAGCATTTATGTGCGCGATGTAACCATAACCAAGGCTGACTTATGCGCTCTGAACGAGCCGTCCGCCGCTGTGTGGACGCCCTAAACAGCAAGGACCAAAACGGGCGTAAGCTCTCCTATAGCTCACTCCCTTTTTTATAAAAGGTTTCGCGCCAGAGAACAGTTTACTCCCTTTCTTGCTCCCATATAGGCGTATTCTCTTTAGAGTCTGGCTACAGAAGTTTCAGTCATGCTCAAGGTGTTTTCTTCAAGTTGTTTATTTACTCGAACCAGCAAAATACTAAAGAATACTGAGTGGCGTTGCCAAACGATGACAGGCTTACAGTCTCATATTGGTTGCTATAGGTTTCGAAACAAAAGCCAAGTTGAGTTTATGACGTAAACTCGCGAGCCTTTTAACCAATGCGCTCATCTTCTGGGGCGCTACTTCGATCAGATGTAGCGCGGTACAGGCGTTTATGCTGCATGAAAGTCGAAAGCATTGGCGGCGCCTCGCGGGCACACCGCTGTTCACCGCCAAGTAGCCTTGGAAGTTTTGTCAGATTAATGGGAGCCACGTACGGCGCTCAAATGCAGGGCTCGTTTTGCCAGTCTTAATTTTTAACGCTGTTCATATCTATTTGCCTTCTCTATTTCCTTACAGTCTTTTATTAAGCTGTCTTCCTTCTGATGCTTTCTTGAACGCACTAGCTGTATGCATTGTCTCCAAACAAGTAAACAAAAATTTTAGAAACTCGAAGTTCATGGTTCTCATAATCGACATAACGTCCAGCCGTTGCAAATTGCCCGTGACCAGCTCGCTCGACAGGAGAGCAAACAGTTCCTCAATATATAAAAAAAATGTTACAACTGCCCAAGACGGCAGGACTAACTTCGATGTCATGAAGACTGCGTGCTAAGCAACGACGTCAACAAAACGGGCGACATGAATGCATGAAAAGCAGGACATTTAAAAGACCTCTAGCACACAGAGGGACATTCGTCTGCGATTTTGTTTGCATGTAGCGGCGCACGCCAGTCCGTTTCCCAGGAAGCCTCTCACTTGACAGGTCTGACCTAAGGTGCGGCACTAGTCAACGCGACAAAAAAAGTGAGTAAGCACTCTAACGGAACAACCAATACAATCTTTAAGAGCGTTACCTTTCAGTAACTCACATTAGTAACTCCTCAGTATTATCGTTAGTAAGTAACATTCCAACGTTTTTCCTCCGTGCGAGATTTCAAGATAGCGGCTGGTCATGTGATCAATTGGTGCAGCATCTCGCAAAATGTCATCCCCATCACGTGACCGCGCGCGCGCAGTCGTCGAGCCGGCACGGCGGCCAGTTAACCCCCCTTGCTGGCGTTCCGGTATATATGTACCGTCTGAGAGGGTGTCGAGACTGGTGCCACTAGGGTTGGCACAAGTCTTCAGGTGCGCCTGTCCACCCATTTGGCGAGAGGGTTCGGAGTGGCGGAAAACGAATCGGCACGATTCCGCGCACAAAGTTGCTAGTCGAGTTGAAGCCTGGTGTGCGTGAGGGATTCGTGCCGACAACCTTTGGTCCTCGAAACCATAATGGGGGTGACCTTCTAAGGGCCGCGGTGGGCGAACCAGTGGTCACAGAGAGATGCGGGTGGGTGCCGAACGAGTCTTCGTTTCGTGAAGTACACGTTGGTTTCCGAATTTGTCAACAGCATATGTGAAAACAACTTCCCTAACGCTCTTCATGTTATTTCGCATTCACGAATCCTTTTATTATTTTAGTTTTAATGACAGTAGTTTTCTGCGACTGAATCTAGAGCGCAATGATTTTTTTTTTCCCCGGAAGTGATAATCACGCACTTCGTTCGCTGTGAGCAGTCGCCGATAGTTATCGTTACTAGGACGGCCTAGTTCACCCGG
This sequence comes from Amblyomma americanum, assembly GCA_030143305.2. NCBI lineage: Eukaryota > Metazoa > Arthropoda > Arachnida > Ixodida > Ixodidae > Amblyomma > Amblyomma americanum. Next base: position 14,363 of record JARKHS020031301.1, on the reverse strand, counting down.
TGGCGCGCGACAAAAAACTAATAGCTGTAGTTTTTCTAAATAACCCCACAGCGGCAGCGAAATTTCTGTGTGCGTGGCGCTGCGTTAGACCAGTTGGCTGTGGCGCCACGTATACGAGAATGTGGATGCACTGGCTTAAAATCCTGCAGCGTGATGAGATGGGGTAGTCATGCTATGAAAATACCACTTCTGGACTTTTTTCAATCAATAAATCAATCAATCAATCAATCAATGAATCATTTTATTTCCTTAGAAAAGGAGGAGTACGGGACTAAAAGCTCGGACAGCTTGACAAGGTCCCGACCCCTTGCAAGTTGGCATAACAGCAAGATGACGGCCAGTCACACACAAGAAATAAAAAAAGCATCACAAAGCAACGGGTAATACAGAGTGAAACAAGACGGCAAGCAATCAAACAAAAAAGGTAATACAAATAATCAACACACATAGGCAACAGTGGCGCATAAATTAAGAGAATAAAAAGGCATGGTCTAGTCTTGCAAATAAATAAGTTGACAAAAACGGTTAATGCGAGAGTTTCGGTTTCTGGAGGGATCAAAATTTTGTCGCTCTAATAAGTTTAACAGCGAAGGTAATGTATAAGATAAAGATTGTTCATCATAGGAGGTTCTCGGGGTGGGTACGAACCACATTTCTTAATGTCGGGTCTGACGAATATTTGTATTCTCTCGGAGTTTTGGAAGATGAATTGTATCATCAATACCAAATTTTACGAAACTCTTGTAGCACAACATCAATCTATAATTATAAAAACAAAACACAGGAAGAATTTCATATTTATATTTCATATTTTTTGTTTGTTTTCTACAAACACGTCATTTAAGATCGGAAAGCCCAATTTCACCAAGGTTCAATTTTCAAGCCACTACAAAAAAAAAAAACATTTGATCTGAAGATCCTTCAGAAATTGTTTATTTGTCGCGGAAAAGGGCTCCAAGTTTTCACCATTTCCTTCGACGCTGATTGTTTAAATGTTTGAATGCTTCCTCAACACATTTTAGGAAAGGCTCGGCGATACTACTTTTTTTTTTAAAGCGAAATTTATTGCCCCAGGGCATCAGTGATGGGTGAAGATGTGATGAATGATCTAAATGAATGGAAAAAGGTTCGCTGATTTGATTAAGTCCGGTAGAGAACGATGGTACGGTTCCTGCGTCCAGGCAATGTGTGAAGAAGGGTTGCTTGGTGAAAGACCTGCTACCATCAGGTGCCGGATACTTGTAGGCCTGAGAGCTGGGCAGTCCCACAGTAAGTGATGAATGTCGGCCTCAATGTCCTCGTGTTTACATACCGGACAACCTGGCCAAGGAAGCAGTTCTCGGTACTGAGGCCACTTCCGAGTGATGGCTGGTGTGAGGGCAACCCCGACCCGGACCCTCCTAAGCGCAACCTCCTCTGCACGGGTAAGACCGCGGGGGAGGGTTACCGCACACGGAGGAATGAGAGCACGTGTGCGGCGCCGGAGGAGTTCCTTTCTTGATGAAAGGAGGGTAAAATTGTCCAAATGAAGGAGCCGAGGCGGTGATGAGTTTGGATTCGCAAGGCGGGTCGCTAAATCTCCCTGCCTTTGATAGGTCAGCAGATCTCGTGGGACCCACTCAATGCGTACTGGCTGCGGGATGCGTGCCGCGAGCCGGTGGATGTCCTGACATATCGTTTGAAAGCGGCTAACACGTAGTAGCGACCGGACAACTTGAAGGGCGTCAGTGCGGATGACAACGCGGGCCGCAGGGAGCATAGTTAAGTCGTCCACAGAGCAGAATGCTTCTTGAACTGCAACGAGCTCAGCACAAAAGTACGAAGGGGGTTCCGTAACCTGAAAGCAAGAGGTTTGATTCAGGGCAGGTCTGCACGGACAGTAGATAGCTGTTGTTGCTTTGCAGTGTTGTATGCTTGCGTCTACGTAGACAACAATGGATCCTTCAGGCAGGCAAGCATCTTGTTCCTCAAATTTCTGGTGAAGCAATGATGCCGAATGAGCAGATGTTGGCCGGCGATTATCTGTTGGCTTGCTGTCGCTGAGCTGTACAAACTTCCATGGGGGAAGAACTGGCGTTGGCGCCTGAAGAATGGAGTGTGACGTTGCATAAGTCCTCAGTGCAAGCGTGAAGTGCGATAGACTGGCCTTAAGGCTGCGCGCTTCACGGCGCTGCTGCACCAGCTCATCAATGGTATTGAGCTGCGCATTCTCTTGTAAAGCTATGACCGGTGTGATGCGTGGAAGGCACGTAATGGCCCTCATAGCCTCTCGGTTCACGGCTTCAAGGCGATCCCATTGGACTCTTGTAAGATGTTGAAACTGGGCTTGATAAACAATACGTGGCTGCAGAACTGCCCTCACCAATTGTCGTGCAACGAACGAGCCTGCGCCACCAGTTTTAGGGGCAATTCTCAATCAAACCCGACGTCTGAATAGCTTGCCTTTTTGCCTGAGAAAGCCATGCAGTCGCTGATCCTGATTGGTGAACCATTAAACCAAGGATTTTTACACTCGGACTTTCCTGTAGTGGGGTTCCTGATAGACAAAGACGGATTAGACTTGCAGCAAGTTTACGGCGTCCACAGCGGTTGGCGACTGACGTGTATGTTGTTTTATGCACGGATAGCTGAAGTCCGATGGATGATGCGTAATTACAGGTAACATCCAGGCAGACTGAAGGGCAGCCTCCTGAGTACGGAGATCTTGGTGAGTACTCCACACCGTGATGTCGTCAGCGTACTGAAGAAATTTTATGTCACGGATGTCATGTAAGCGTTAAGCCAGCGGGATGAAAGCAATATTAAATAACGTCGGCGACAACACTGATCCCTGGGGCACGCCGCAGAGTGGAACAAATGATCCGACCGCTTCGCCGCTGAGGCGTATTGCAAATTTTCTGCCTTCCAAAAATGATTGGACAAAACTACGAACTCTCAGAGGGAGATGAAGCATGTCAATGGAGTTCAGAATGGCTGCATGACTGATGTTGTCATATGCCTTTTCAACGTCCATTGCTAAAACAGTACGCACATTGCGGCAGCGGGTAGATGACAAAACTGCAGATGCTAAGACAGCCAACCCGTCCTCTGTACCAATTTATGGACGAAAGCCGATTTGTGCTGGGTGATAAAAACCGTGCTGCTCTAGCCACCATGACAGTCGTGTGGCTAGCATATTCTCCGTCAGTTTGCACAGCGTAGGAGTTAAGGAGATAGGTCGCAAGTTGGCGAGGTCCTTCGGAGGCTTTCCTGGTTTCGGGATAGGAATCACGACAGCGGATTTCCAGCTCTCGGGTACTACGCCATCCAACCATACTTTGTTTATGGTGTCAAGTAGTTGAGGGAGTGCAGCGCTACTCAGGTTCTTGTACACCTCGTACTGAATATTGTCCGGGCCGGGCACTGTTTTCCGTTTCGCATCACCTATCGCAGCCAGCAACTCGGGCATAGAGAATGGACACGCAATTCCATCTACGTCGACATCAGGCGGCATTTGAAACACATGCGCTGAGATGCCTGCCATATTTAAACTAGCGGATGAAGAAGGCACAGCATCGTATTTCGGGAAAAACTTTCGCGCTGCTTCTTTGGCGAAATCATCTGGCGACAAGTTAGCCGCGAAGCATGCGGTTGCCGCTGCGTCAGTCGTACGGCGACCGCGTTCCACTGTACGGAATGTTCGCCAGAGAGAGGCATTCGAGGATTATGCAGAAAATTGCTCGCACCACGCATGCCACTGCCGCCGAGAGAGGTCGCGTTCATATTTGCGTGCTTTAGCTGTAAGATAGTTCAATCGCATACGTGCCTGCGACGAAGTAGGGTCTCTCGTAGCAGCCAGCTCGGCTTGACGGCGTGCCGCCCACAAGTTAAGAAGGCCGAGGTCTGGTGCCGGTCGACCAACATCAGTCCAGGTGGTAGTTGTAGCACTGTTGAGCGCTGTTTGTACGCGCTCAACAAGGATTGGCGAATAATCTGAGGAGAGATTGTCCATGCAGGAGCGGAAACTGTCCCAGTTGATCACAGAACATTTGTTGCGTAAAGATCGGAAATGTGAGATGTGAAGACCGATGATGATAGGGTGATGGTCACTTCCCCAGCAGTCTGGCTCCATGTGCCAGGAGGAAGTACCCGGTCCCGACCACCACGTCAAGTCTGGAACATAGGAAGCACTGCGAGTTTGACGCACTGGCCGTGTTGCTGTCCCAAGACGGTTGAGCAGCACAGACTGGGCATCCGTGAAGGCGTCCCGCACACGCCTGCCACGATGGCTCGAAGTGGGGTGCCCCCAATCCTGGTGAGGGGCGTTAAAGTCGCCTCCGACTAAAATCGGACACCCGGGATACTGCCGACGGACACTTGGTAACCAGCCAAGATTAATACGGGAGGAAGCACCACCGGCTGGTCTAACGTAAAATGAAACGACCACAACGGTTCCCTTTTTAAGTTTCGCAGCCACTGCCACTACCTCTTGATACGACGTGCACCAGTTTTCGAGAGCAAGACGTACATGCGGAAAACGTGAGTCCACATACACCGCCGCCTTTCCCGGGGGAGCAGCAGTTTGTACACGACGGTCTATCATTGAAGGAGACATGTAGGCACTGAAGCCTGGAATCGATGGCAAGGCGTTTGTTTCCTGTAGCAGCATGGCGCATACCTGGAGCTTGTGAATTTGTAGTCGGGTCTTGAGCTATCCCACCTTCGTGGAAATGCCTCTGCAGTTCCACTGCAGCACACCAGCACGACTGGAAGTTGCCATTTCTAGTTACTAGCCCAAGCGCTGTAGGATCACGGACGTCTGGTTGGACAACTGGTTGACCATAAACCGGAGCAAAGAAGTCGCAGAATTGTCCAGTGGCACTGCGGTAATCTGAGAACAGGCGGCAGGAAATGACACTGGTGGGCGGCAGGAAGGCGACGTTGCTGCGCCATTGATAGATTCGGCGGATGATTCCGCTGCCCGTCTACGTCGAGCGAGCAGCGTCGAGCGATACCACTTCCTGTGACGCGTTTTCGCTATACCTTCATACCAAATCTTTTGACGCGCGCGAGGTATCGTCTTTAACCTAAATTATGTCGAAAAATCTCACTCCATTGTATGTACGAGTAGATATATATACCACACAATGCGACTTCTCGCATTTAAACATCATGACCCCAACGCGTAGCGGCGCCATAGCTATAGGAGCTAGGTGACCCGAATTCCCTGATAACCAGCACTCAACGTCCCATTCGGACATGTTGTGAGACATGGTGAGTGAGCACTTCTTGTGTAGCCTGCGTGGTGTTCCGCTTTCCACGTGTCTTCTCTTCTTAAGGGAAAATAGCGCAAAAGACGGGGACAAGGGAAGAAAACAACAAGATCAGCGCTAACTCACAATTGAAGGCTTATTCAAAGGAAACCAGGAATATAAACAGCGCAATCAAACAAGATAACAAAGCAAACAAACGCGTAGCTAAGCGGGATCGAGGAACCGATCTTCACTATCATGCAGGCAAATCGACGGGCTGCTACCGCACAATCTAGTTTTTTCTTCATAGAGAACGCCTCCATAATCTCCCTATTATCAACTGGACATCCTCTTCACTAGCTTCTTCCGTTCCCTCTTCAAGCCTAAGCTAATTTGAGACCTTAACATTCTGTGGTCGCTGCAGCGCCCCTTTCCGAGGACGTCCACAACCTGCACGATACTAGGGTGAGCGCATAGTATGAATTCAATTTCATTTTTAGTGCCCACATTAGGGCTCTTCCAGGTGCACTTCCTGTTCTCGTTTGCGGAAGAAGGCATTCATGATGCGTAAATTATTTCAATCTGCGAACTCTACAAATAGCTATCCCCTGTTATTGCTGAGCCTATCCCATAGTCGCCTACAGCCTGGCTGCCAGACTGCTTCTTGGATACCTTCGCATTGAAATCTCCCACCAGTACAGTGTACTGTGTTTTTATTTGGTTCATTGCGGATTCCACGTCTTCATAGAAGCTTTCAATGATCTGGTCATCAGGCTGGACGTTGGCGCGTAGGCCTGCAGCACCTTCGGCATGTACCTCCTATTGAGTCTAGCCGCCGCGGTGGCTGAATGGTTATGGCGCTCGGCTGCTCGCCCGAAAGACGCGGTTTCGATCCCGGCCGCGGCGGTCGAATTTCGATGGAGGCGAAATTCTAGAGGCCCGTGTGCTGTGCGATGCCAGTGCACGGCGTCTCTCATAGCCCGAGTCGCTTTAGGACGTTAAACCCCCATAAAACAAACCAAACCCATTGAGTCTAATTATGATAGCTGGCGCTCTCTTCAATACAATAGAGCTCCTCTACGTTGCCATCTATATCCTGATTAGTGAGGAATCCCACACCTAGTTGGCGTCTATCCGCTAATCTGCGATAGCACAGTTTTTGCCCATCCTTCAGTACTGTATACGCCTCCCCTGTCCTCCTAATTTCACTAAGTTCAATTTCAGTTCAGTTTATTTATTTCTTGCTACAGAGAGCAGTGGGCCCCGGGAAAAAAATTTGTAGCTTGATAAGCTACCGAGGCCCACAACATCCAGCAACAGTGGCGCCATTGGTGACATGCAAACAAGAAAGGCATACATAAACCTAAGGCATAATTCGCATTGTATGAATGAAGAGCGGAAACACAAACTAATCGCGCAATATATCATAAAGAACAAGTAATATACAAAATTCAAAGCATGCACTGAAAGCAAAATTTAAACATTTTGTATACAGATATTATAGCACTTAACTTCATAGCAGTGAACACACTGACATCGCATAACAAAGAATTTCCAACATACATTAATGAAGACAACATTATATAGGCGTGTTGACGGGTTACGCAAAGCATTCAATGAGCCTGCATATTTCGACCGTATACATAACCACAAACCATAAAGAAAAAGAATTATTTAGTGGAAGAACGCCCTGAGGTCCGCATTGCTGCATATATTAATGTCAACGCCTGCATCAAAGAGACGATTGAGTAGTGCGGGTAGATAATATTCAAGCATCTGTATCCCGTAGTTAGTTCGTGGCGTGTTAAGGGCGTAGTGCCGCAGACGGCGTAGCGGGTATGTAGGTACTAGGAGCTCCAGGTTAGCGATTTGAGATATTGTTGAAATTTTGTCCCGTGTTTCCTGTTTGTAGCGCAAGGACAGACATATATCATAGAGACTACATATTCTCGGCACGTTACTATTGTGAAAAAGGGCTGCGGAAGGATAATCATAAGGTTGGTTAAAAGTAATTCTTAAGGTCTTCTTTTGAGGGAGGTAAATATTTTGAAGAGTGGTCTTTGGAGCAGCTCCCCAAACTAGGTAGCAGTAATGCAAATATGACATCAAGAAAGTTTTAAACAGAAGCACTTTAATTTAGGTAGAGAAAAAATGGCGATACCGCTATAGTACGCCAACTACACGAGCAACCTTAAGGCATATATGATCAATATGTGTGTCCCAGAGCAGTTTTTTCCGTAAACCAGATTCCTGATGTTTTAAAAGTGTTAACAATTTCTATACTACTCGAGGCATAGCAAAGTTGTCTGGAGAAACTTAATATTTTTCCTTTCTGACGAAAGAACATTGCTTTCGTTTTCGAAACATTTTATCTGTAGAGTATAAGAGTTTACCCAGTGGACAAGCGCTGAAAGCGTCGTATTTGCAGGGATAATGAGATCATCGAGGTTGTAACCACTGAAGAATATGCTTGTGTCATCCGAGTATATTATAAAGTATGCATTCTTATTAATAGTGGTAATATCATTGATGTATAAATTAAACAGAAGTGGACCTAGGATACTCCCTTGCGGTACGCCAGTTTAGATTTGAGTCATGTGCGAGGGCATCCATTGATATCGACATATTGATATCAGTGCGACAGATAAGAACGAATTATCTCTACCACTTGGCCCCTGATACCATATCTCTGAATTTTCGCAAGAAGACTGTCATGACTAATGCTGTCGAATCTTCGCCACTCACAAGAGGGCGCTACATCTTGTGAAAAAAGGCGGATTACGATAGCAGAGTGCAGTTTCCCGAGGTTCTGGGGAGCAGATACCGTTGCGGCTGGTCAAAAGGTTGGAATGCTGTCAGAATCGCACCTTCATCGCGAATGGCACTCCGCACTCGTGGGAAGATCCTTCCTTCTCTGAGTCTCGGCGTTGAGTTGGCTACTTTGATTGCAAGTGGCGAAGATGAACCTCGCAAGACACGTCAATGCTATATCAATCAATCTATAGATCAATCAATCAACTCAATTCAATTTTATTTTCACCAAAATAAAATATACACGGCGAAAAAAAGCGGTAGGAGAAAAAGCTGCACAATAGCAGTTTTACAAAGCTCCAACCACTGTGGCAACAATGAAAGCACTGTAACCGCTCAATTTTTTCTTCATTTTACAAGGAGAAGAAGAAATAAATCACCGTGAAAAAGTATAAAAGATTAGTCTCATGTTACACTAATGGTCGTTAACAAACAAATGCATTGTGTCATCTTTGTTAAGTGCCGTAATGTCTATATCATGCTTTGCGAAGTCATTGAGTGTGTGGTGGAGTGTGTATTCAACGCGTTGGCGGCCATAACCTCTGCGCATGACAGGAACATTCCAAGGCAGTTTACGGCGATGAGGGTGTGCGTATGCTTGTTTGTGTATATTAGGGAGTGAAAGGTGTGTATCTAACTTGCCCTGTATTGCTCATCATCATCATCATTATCATCATCAGCCTTACTACACCCACTGCAGGGCAAAGGCCTCTCCCATGTCTCTCCAATTAACCCTATCCTTTGCCAGCTGCATCCACCCTTTGCCTGCAAACTTCTTAATCTCATCCGCCCACCTAACCATCTGCCGCCCCCTGCTACGCTTACTTTCTCTTGGAATCCACTCCGTTACCCTTAAGGACCAGCGGTTATCTTGCCTTCGCATTACAAGTGTCGCTCTAGTGTAGCTTTTTATTGGTTTGTACTGGTATATGTTATCGGCTTTATTAATTTGTGTTTGTAGAACAGAGTTTTAGTATGAGCGTTGATGGAACATTTCCTATTGCCCGAAGAGCTTTTTTTTGTGGTAAGATTAGTTTACTTAAATGTTGTGCACACCAGTGCGCAGTAACTGAGCACGAAATGGAACAAGGAAATGGAAAAGGTCATTAATTTCAATGAACTGTGAGCGTGAGGATAAGTATCAACGGATTAGTCGAGTGCACGTACCACGGAAACCATACATTTCTAGCTTGTCTATTAATATATTGTGACTAACACGATCAAAGGCTTTGCTGAAATCTATATAGATTCCAAAGGTCATTAGTTTTTTTTCCTTACTTTCTAAGATAATCTCTTTTTGTTTCAGCAAAGCACTTTCTGTGGAACGCCTTTCCCTGAATCCAAACTGATATTTAGTCAACAGACTATGTTTTTTGATAAAAATTATCCATTCGAACATTAATTGTTTTTTTCTAGCCCTTAAGAGAATATTGGTTAAATGGAAATTGGACGGTAGTTATTTATATTGTTCCTGTCACCTACCATATGAATTACAATAACACGGGCTAATTGCATGTTCTTTGAGAACACACCTGCTGAGACTGCTGAGTTAAATATATGTGCTAGCAAAGCTGAACTATGATCAGTAACATATTTAATAGGCCTTATCTCTAAACCATCTGCGTCCGTGCTACGACTGTTGTTAAGGCTTTGAAATACGGTACGGTACTGACTTCGCTTGCACAGGTTGCTGAAGGAATATGCTTTTAACATTTATTGGTATTTGAGTGGCTGATCTGCTATGCCCGTTGTTTCCATCTATTTCGGCAAAAAATTGTTAAAACAGTTGGCAAGTTCTGTCCCATGTGTCTCCCTGTCATTTATAATAAGGCTTTCAATGCGCGGGGTGCTCGTTGGGTTTAATAATTTGCTTAATTTCTTCCATAGTTTGTCGCTCTTCCGTAGACAGTGTACGTCAAAAATACGGTGGTAGTAGTCTTTTTTATTTGTCTTTTTCGCTGTTTAGTTTATTGCGAAATGCTTTGTATTCCAGCCGCTTTACCGGATCGCGTGTTTCTATTAAACGCTGATAAAATTTATTCTGGTTTATTTTCTTCATTCACTCCACTGTAATCCATAGGTTCCGAGCATTTCTAGGCTGACAATAAGGTTTAAGAGGGAAACAATAAGCATATATTGATTGGAATCTGGCTAAAAATGTCTCATGCGCTGTGTTCGTATCTAAAATGTCAAAACAATTGGTCCAATCAGTCTGTTTAATCATTTCCTTGAAAAATGCTAATGCTTCAGGTGATATGCAACGATACATGCTCAGCTGTGCCTGTTTACACATGGGCTCTTTGCGCCGTGAGAACAAAAATATGGGGAGGTGGTCGCTAATCTCGCAGGTTAGAGCTCCTGACTTTACTTTCTTATCAGATGAGTTTGTAATAAAAAAGTCAAGTAATGATGACGATGATCAAGTGACTCGTGTTGGTACTGAAATGAAATTATAGAAACCATTGCACTCGAGTAGTGATTGAAGTTCTATGCCTTTGGTAGACGTTTTTGATAGATCTATATTAGAATCCCCTCCAGTTGTTAATGCATATGCCGAGTCATTTGTGTAAGAAAGGAAGCGTTCAAAAAACTCGAAGAATAAGCGAACATTACCGGCTGGAGGGCGTTACACCATCGCAAACAAATTTTTATCCTTTTTCACGCGAAGTATTTCGTAGTCGTCTGTGATAAGGCTATATTCATTTAAAATTTCACAATGCGATAACAACGTCAGTTTGAGCATGCCGCCTCCTCTCGTGTCTACGCGATTTAAACAGAAATGATGATATTCTAGTAGCACAAAAAAGTCAAAGTTTTCACGTCTCCGTAAAAAAAACACATCAAAGTTGCAATGGCAAGATTTAAGCAATGCAGATATCTCATCCTTTTTTTACTCTATGGATATCGCATTGAAATGCAGCAGTTTAAGACACTTGGCTATGTTGTTTTGTTTGTCTTCGGGAGAAGTGAAAGCACTGGCCATTTCTGAAATGAAAATCGATAAGTATCAGAAGACCTTCCTACACAGAAGCATCCCTGCTCGTGCCGACTGCTGGTGACACATTGTCCTACGCGTCGCTGCTTATCTTGTCTAGATCAGTTTCTCGAGTAATCGAAATGACTGTGGATGACGCAGTGCGCCGCGCAAAGATGGAATCGTTTCGTATCCAGACGAACTTCCAGCCGTGCTCGTATTTGCGGGCAGAAGCCATGCCCAACAGTTTTTTTTTCGTAGCTGGGTGTAGGGGTGCGTTTATGAAAATGGCTCATCTGAAGTCAGTTCTAGGGTAGTATTTGTTAGTCGTTTCTTTTTACTGAGCTGAAGAACTTTGTCACGTTTTTCACAGCCTCGAAATTGAATGTTAATGATTTTCTTGTTTGCATCTTTGGTCGGCACCCTGTGACACACATAAATGTCATTTCGTTTGATGGGTTCGCCAGTTCCTTCACCAATTTTCTCAAGCGCCTCCGCAAGATTTTCATTTGGCTCCTTCATAACTCCTTTTACTTCTAGTTTTCTGTTTCCCGAACACTGTTCAGGCTTAAGGAGCGCTGCTTGAGTTTCCGCCAGGTCCTTCTCGGCCTTGAAAAGCTTTTGCTGAAGCATTTGGTTCTCGTGTCGGGAACAGCACAGCACGAGACAAGAAGGAACAGGCGGAACACGACGCTGGAAGATCATGCACCAACCAGCTCAACTTTTCATCTTGCATTTGGTTCTCCTTTTTCAGTTCTTTCTTTTCGCTCAAGCTTACTTCAAGCCGCTGGTTTGTCTCGTCAAGCGACCTGCTCATGAAGTCCATGCTTTCTTTCATTTCGTCAACAGAACGTTTTCACATTCCTCATTTCGGATCTGAAACTGCATCAAAGTGCGTCCTTCAAGCTTTTCAATTCTGCCTTCACTTCCTCTCTAAAATCCAGAAATAACTTGGCAACTTCTTTAGCAATGTAAAAAAAAAATGCAATAACGAGCAGGCTAAAGAACACTCAAGGCAGCAGTGACAGCGAGAGAAATAAAACCAGATTCCCAAAACTGATCTGTGCACTGACCTGCAAGGTGTAGATGTGCAACTAGCGTCTGCGCGAAGCGGTGTCACTTGCTGCCAGTGAGCAGATCGCTGTCGATGTCCGGGCTTTATAGATGTCGGTCGGGTGTCAAGGGGTCCAGTTTGTAACGTTGTCCGGCTAAGAGCGCTTGACACGACGGCTAGCTGATGACACGGTGATGATTCGCGTGCTTGATAGCGTAATGCTTTGCAGTCGAGCATGAAAGAAAATGGCGAATGGTTTAGCTCTGGTAAAACGTAGAGTGACGCGATAGCTACAGCTGGCTGAGTAGAACTTGGCCACGTGACCAACACGTAACGAACCACGTGATGCAGCCACGGCGCCGCCGGCAGGTGCTCCGCACCACGTGGCCAAACACGAGACAGCGTGGGGGCGCAGCCACGGGGTGGCAGCGCCGCCACGCTGGAGGCTCGAAATGCTACCGTAATGTAGCTGTCGCTACAAAACTCCTCCGGCGTTCCTGCAAGGAGCAGATTTGATATTAGCTTCGGCGTGCAGCGCTGGCACTGCTGCGAATGAGCAGATCGCTGTCGATGTCCAGGCTTTATAGATTTCGGTCGGGTGTCACGGGGTCAAGCTTGTCACGAGGTCCGGCTAAGAGCGCTTGACGCGATGACCAGACCAAGTATGCAGGAATGGCTAGCTGATGACACGATGATGATTCCCGTGCTTCATAGCAAGGCTTTGCTGTCGAGTTAAAAACTCCCCCGGCGTTCCTACAAGGTGTAAATTTGAAATCAGCTTCTGCGTGCAGCACTGTCACTGCTGCCAACTGAATTTCCCCAAACGTTACCGTTCGAGAAAATATATCAGTTGATTACAATATCACATGAAAACGCAATTAATTAAAATTATTCGATTACAAGCAATCAGTTACGTACAACTCTGGCTGCAGACTAGTCTCGGTGTAGGCATCGCAAATACATTTCACATTTATGTTCAATGTTCTCGCATGAAGACTTCGTGACATTTTGGCGACATAGCTGACATTCCAGTATGCACTTATTTCAGTAAAGTATGAGGAATAATATGAAGCCAAGTGCTGTTTGGTTTGGAGTTTCCAGGAAACTTTGCACTATAGCTGCTAATGGCACTTCCGCGGCACTACACTGATGCGATTTGTGTGTGGGGATGGGGGCTGATTGCTCACTGCAAATGACGAGGCGACCTTGCTGGAAAAATTAATAACAAGCCAAATTTGAGTAATACGTCTTATTATATTCTTACTATTATATCAACGCAATGCCAACTTTTCTAGATGTTCTAGGCCTATTAAACCGTTACATTTCTCGTTGTCCTGCATTCGCACAATTTGCAGCCTCAGAGGTTAAAGGCTTGCTACCCGGAGACCGCGTCCTTTGCACAAATTGGCTTCATCAGCACGTGACCCATTAAACCCCTTGCGCGTACACGACCACCATGATCCTTTCACAATATGGCTGCCCACTTTAGAGCTGAAGCTTCATTTAAAAAACGGCCGACGGTTTAGCATGTCTAAAAGCGGAATGTCGTGCAGTAGCACTAGTTAGCACTGAACTTCTTTACGAGATAAATGCCGTTTACCAAGAGGCTTAACCTAAATCGCTTGTATACCTAAAAAACTTCACCAGAAGCGCATTTACCGTCAGGCCTTTACCCCAAAGGCCTAGAGGTTTTTACCCTAGAGGCCTTCACCCAAGACTGCTGGCCCGAAAGACGGTGGTCGAATTTCGATGGAGGCGAAATTCTAGATGCCCGCGTACTGTGCGATGTCAGTGCACGTTAAAGAACCCCAGGTGGTCATAATTCCCGGAGCCCTTCACTACGGCGTCTCTCATAGCCCGAGTCGCTTTGGGACGTTAAACCCCCCATAAACCATAAAAAAGCCTTCACCCAAGTGTACAGTCGCCGGTAAAAAATATTAGCACAAATCACTGGCGAGCAGAATTTGTATACCTCACCACGCGGCGCTGCGGTTTGCAGACCTGCCTATCGGGCCGTTTCTATTTTTGCAGCATAGGGAGGGGGGGGGGGGGGGGGGGGAGTAAGCTTTATCAAGCGTGCCACCGCCTGAGCGTCGAATTGTCGACACTACATGACTGTGCATGCGGCATTTATTACAGCTTGGTTATCATGAGCAAAGATGGCTTCTTTTTATTTCTGTTTTTTTATGTCCGCGATGGTTTGTCAAAAGGAACTCGCGGGAACAATAGATGATAGCGCTACTTTTAGCCAGAATTCCACAAGCTCGAAAAACAGATAGAGTTTACTTTCCCA